>JASEVX010000011.1:1545054-1744344 GCA_031761405.1 Serripes groenlandicus
CGGACGACAGACAACAGACGACGGACGACGGACACAGAGTGATCAGAATAGCTCACCTTGAGCCATTGGCTCTAGGTGATCTAAAAATATTAGGCGGGGAGGGGGGGTGGGGAGGGGGGGTTGAAAGATAGAAAAACCTCGATATCAGCAATTCCCCCATTTCCAGTAATGTTTTCAACTCTAGTGCTGCAATGGTTGGCTGTGCCAGGGAAAGAGATAATACAAAATTCTTCTTTAAAGACACAATTTGAAAATATTGCCAGATTCCGAAATAAATCTTCTTTGAACTGTTTACTTGAGTTGTCAGCTTTGAAAACATGGGATATTAAAATTGAAAACATCGTCAGTTGTAAGGTTTATTTTTGTTGCATTTGAATGAATTCTGTCCTTTTCTACAATATTTTATGATTGTGTCTTTTTATGTTAACATTTAAAAATCACAAATCTAAATGTGGAATAATCTTAAATTACAGGAAGCATATTGTATTTACTCTTTCCCACATATAGACGCTTTCTGACACCTCTGCAGCAGACGACTTTTGAAATCATTGTGACAAAAGGAGATATTGATCATGATAAGCAATTTCTCCATTTGTCAAACTGATTTGAACTCTATTAAAAAAAATTACTAACATTTATTGAGATTTTCTATATTAAAGACTTGATAATTTCTAAGTTGTCAGCTGCGGATTTATTGTATGGGGAAAAGAGTAAACCCTTTCCCTCATACAGCACATGATGTATAGAGTTAACCCTTTCCTACATACAACACATGATGTATAGAGTTAACCCGTTCCCTCATACAACACATGATATATAGAGTTAACCCTTTCCTACATACAACACATGATGTATATAGTTAACCCTTTCCTACATACAACACATGATGTATAGAGTTAACCCTTTCCTACATACAACACATGATGTATAGAGTTAACCCTTTCCTACATACAACACATGATGTATAGAGTTAACCCGTTCCCTCATACAACACATGATGTATAGAGTTAACCCTTTCCCTCATACAACACATGATGTATAGAGTTAACCCTTTCCTACATACAACACATGATGTATAGAGTTAACCCTTTCCTACATACAACACATAATGTATAGAGTTAACCCGTTCCCTCTTACAACACATGATATATAGAGTTAACCCTTTCCCTCATACAACACATGATGTATAGAGTTAACCCTTTCCTACATACAACACATTATGTATAGAGTTAACCCGTTCCCTCATACAACACATGATGTATAGAGTTAACCCTTTCCCTCATACAACACATGATGTATAGAGTTAACCCTTTCCTACATACAACACATGATGTATAGAGTTAACCCTTTCCTACATACAACACATGATGTATAGAGTTAACCCTTTCCCTCATACAAAACATGATGTATAGAGTTAACCCGTTCCCTCTTACAACACATGATATATAGAGTTCACCCTTTCCCTCATACAACACATGATGTATAGAGTTAACCCTTTCCTACATACAACACATGATGTATAGAGTTAACCCGTTCCCTCATACAACACATGATATATAGAGTTAACCCTTTCCCTCATACAAAACATGATGTATAGAGTTCACCCTTTCCTACATACAACACATGATGTATAGAGTTCACCCTTTCCCTCATACAACACATGATGTATAGAGTTAACCCTTTCCTACATACAGCACATGATGTATAGAGTTAACCCTTTCCTACATACAACACATGATGTATAGAGTTAACCCGTTCCCTCTTACAACACATGATGTATAGAGTTAACCCTTTCCCTCATACAACACATGATGTATAGAGTTAACCCTTTCCTACATACAGCACATGATGTATAGAGTTAACCCTTTCCTACATACAACACATGATGTATAGAGTTAACCGTTCCCTCTTACAACACATGATATATAGAGTTAACCCTTTCCCTCATACAACACATGATGTATAGAGTTAACCCTTTCCTACATACAACACATGATGTATCGAGTTAACCCTTTCCCTCTACAATACATGATGTATAGAGTTAACCCTTTCCTACATACAACACATGATGTATAGAGTTAACCCTTTCCCTCATACAAAACATGATGTATAGAGTTAACCCTTTCCTACATACAACACATGATGTATAGAGTTAACCCTTTCCCTCATACAACACATGATGTATCAAGTTAACCCTTTCCCTCATACAACACATGATGTATAGAGTTAACCCTTTCCTACATACAACACATGATGTATAGAGTTAACCCTTTCCTACATACAACACATGATGTATCAAGTTAACCCTTTCCTACATACAACACATGATGTATCAAGTTAACCCTTTCCCTCATACAACACATGATGTATAGAGTTAACCCTTTCCTACATACAACACATGATGTATAGAGTTAACCCTTTCCTACATACAACACATTATGTATAGAGTTAACCCGTTCCCTCATACAACACATGATGTATAGAGTTAACCCTTTCCTACATACAACACATGATGTATAGAGCTAACCCTTTCTATCATACAACACATGATGTATAGAGTTCACCCTTTCCCTCATACAACACATGATGTATAGAGTTAACCCTTTCCTACATACAACACATGATGTATCGAGTTAACCCTTTCCCTCATACAACACATGATGTGTAGAGTTAACCCTTTCCTACATACAACACATGATGTATAGAGTTAACCCTTTCCCTCATACAACACATGATGTATAGAGTTAACCCTTTCCTACATACAACACATGATGTATAGAGCTAACCCTTTCCCTCATAAAACACATGATGTATAGAGTTAACCCTTTCCTACATACAACACATGATGTATAGAGTTAACCCTTTCCCTCATACAACACATGATGTATAGAGTTAACCCTTTCCTACATACAACACATGATGTATCAAGTTAACCCTTTCCTACATACAACACATGATGTATCAAGTTAACCCTTTCCCTCATACAACACATGATGTATAGAGTTAACCCTTTCCTACATACAACACATGATGTATAGAGTTAACCCTTTCCTACATACAACACATGATGTATCAAGTTAACCCTTTCCTACATACAACACATGATGTATCAAGTTAACCCTTTCCCTCATACAACACATGATGTATAGAGTTAACCCTTTCCTACATACAACACATGATGTATAGAGTTAACCCTTTCCTACATACAACACATTATGTATAGAGTTAACCCGTTCCCTCATACAACACATGATGTATAGAGTTAACCCTTTCCTACATACAACACATGATGTATAGAGCTAACCCTTTCTATCATACAACACATGATGTATAGAGTTCACCCTTTCCCTCATACAACACATGATGTATAGAGTTAACCCTTTCCTACATACAACACATGATGTATCGAGTTAACCCTTTCCCTCATACAACACATGATGTGTAGAGTTAACCCTTTCCTACATACAACACATGATGTATAGAGTTAACCCTTTCCCTCATACAACACATGATGTATAGAGTTAACCCTTTCCTACATACAACACATGATGTATAGAGCTAACCCTTTCCCTCATAAAACACATGATGTATAGAGTTAACCCTTTCCTACATACAACACATGATGTATAGAGTTAACCCTTTCCCTCATACAACACATGATGTATAGAGTTAACCCTTTCCCTCATACAACATATGATGTATAGAGTTAACCCTTTCCTACATACAACACATGATGTTTCAAGCAGAAAACTTTGAAAACATCCAGAAAAAAATATAGTAAATCTTTGAAAATGGATATAATTACTGAAAAGAGTTGAAAACTTTGGGGCAAAAGGAGAAATTGCTTGTTTTGGACAATTTTTCCTTTTGTGACAATGTTTTCTAAAATTGTCTGCTGTAGAGACGTCAGAAAGTGTATGTATGTGGGAATTGGTTAAAGAATAGAGTTGAAATATTTGTGATGAAAGAAGGAATTGGTAATAAGTTGTCTGCTGCTGATATGTCACAATATATCTGCATACTTGAAACGGTTAATTGTGTCTAAAAAATGCCAGACATATATCATTCGAGAGAATTTGCATTATTTGATAACAAAATATATTCACTATACCTGATGCTATGTAACAAGATGTCTACTTTTATCATAAGAATAGAAAACTGTTTTTGTACAAAAATAACAAGAATGTCTATTAATTAACCCCTTCCCACTTGTAGACCCATTTTGACGCATCTGCAGCAGACGACTTTTGAAAACCAGTGTCAAAAGAAGAAATTATCCAGTTAATATATTTTTCTAAACAAACAGTTTTAAAGCAGCTCTCTTTATAATACCATGGTAGGTGAATAGTTGCAACTTTTTCCCAAATACAGAATCTGATGCTCTTTGAATCATTTGCAGCAGACCAAAAAAAAATCTCATTATAAGAAGTTACTACATCTACTCCTACAATGTTTTTTATTTACTAAAATGATTCTTTCACTTATAGAGATTTTCCTAACATTTGCCTTAAAACTTTCAAAGTCGTCTGCAAAAAAATCTTATTTGTGCAAAGGATTAACCCTTTCCTACATACTGCAAATGTGCAGAAAAAAAACCTGAAAACATTATGGCAAAAGGAGAAATTGCTTGTTTTGAGGAATTTCTACTTTTTTCACAATGTTTTCAAAAGTCATCTGCTGCAGAGGCATCAGAAATTGGTGATGTGTAGGAAAGGATTAAATAATAAAGTGATAAAACTGATGAGAGTACAAACAGTGTTTTATGTATAAACTAGCATGGGATGTCAACTAATGTCACAGGCTGTAAACTTGATATTTATGGGCTATTAACAGAAAGTTTATTCACCATCAAAATGTGGTTTATTGACTATTATTATACTGATTGACAGGCTGACATGACAATTAGTGGTGCAATGTGGGAGGTTTTTTTATTAGAGTGAGTAACTCCTGCGCCAAGCATGTAACAATGGGTGACTGACTGCAAGTACATGGGACAACACGGTGACAATAGGAGAAATTGCTCATCATTTACTATAATGTTTTCACCATTTTTCAGTAATTATACCTTCATTTATAGAGATTTTCCGTTTTTTGCCTCGATGATTTCAATGTCGTCTGCTGCATGTGAGAGAGATATAAAAAACCTGTGTCATATTGATTCCTTAAAACATTGGCCACCATGCAACATCTAAAACCTGTGTCATATTGATTCCTTAAAACATTGGCCACCATGCAACATCTAAAACCTGTGTCATATTGATTCATTAAACATTGGCCACCATGCAACATCTAAAACCTGTGTCATATTGATTCATTAAACATTGGCCACCATGCAACATCTAAAATCTGTGTCATATTGATTCATTAAACATTGGCTACCATGCAACATCTAAAACCTGTGTTGTATTGATTCATTAAATATTGGCCACCTCGCAACATCTTAAACCTGTGTCATATTGATTCGTTAAAACATTGGCCACCATGCAACATCTAAAACCTTTGTCATACTGATTCATTAAACATTGGCCACCACTCAACATCTTAAAGGGGTAAAAATGGTGGATATGTGATTTTAACCAATCAATATTGCTTGAACAGTTTTTGTCCCCTAGCAGATTTCGAGAAGAAGAATTGTTTAAGATTTGTCATTTTATCCCCTTTCTGAATCCGCAGCAACAAGAGTTCTACAAAGAATGTACAAATATCATACATCATAAATCAATAAGAAAAAGC
Organism: Serripes groenlandicus; assembly: GCA_031761405.1. Classification (NCBI taxonomy): domain Eukaryota; kingdom Metazoa; phylum Mollusca; class Bivalvia; order Cardiida; family Cardiidae; genus Serripes; species Serripes groenlandicus. The sequence continues at coordinate 1,550,788 of JASEVX010000011.1, forward strand.
TTTAATTGAATACTTAAATCAATCCAATACCCAAAGTAAAAATTAACCAATCTTTCTTTCGGTGGTTTTCTGAATTTTTCTGGATTCATCTTGACTAAGTTTACAGTATCCTCATGATTCTTCAATGACCAGCCATTACCACTCCATCTCACAAATTATGGGACAAATCCCTTTATTGTTATTAAATGTTGTGATTTCATGCAAAGAGGTACACTGAAAATAATCTAAAATGAAGAAACTGCCTTTTTTAAGTAATATAATTTAGTCCAACTATAAAAGTAATTGACTTATACATTATTGACAATGGTTCCAAGTCTCATCATCATGCAACAAAACATTGTCTCAGGCTTTTGCATGATGATTGAAACCAGAGGATAACTATTGTAACCAGAGGATAAATATTGTAACCAGAGGATAAGTATTGTAACCAGAGGATAAGTATTGTAACCAGAGGATAAATATTGTAACCAGAGGATAAACATTGTATTCAGAGGATAAATATTGTAACCAAAGGATAAATATAAATATTGTAACCAGAGGATAAATATTGTAACCAGAGGATAAACATTGTAACCAGAGGATAAGTAGTGTAACCAGAGGATAAGTAGTGTAACCAGAGGATAAGTAGTGTAACCAGAGGATAAGTAGTGTAACCAGAGGATAAGTATTGTAACCAGAGGATAAGTAGTGTAACCAGAGGATAAGTAGTGTAACCAGAGGATAAGTATTGTAACCAGAGGATAAGTATTGTAACCAGAGGATAAGTAGTGTAACCAGAGGATAAATATTGTAACCAGAGGATAAGTATTGTAACCAGAGGATAAATATTGTAACCAGAGGATAAATATTGTAACCAGAGGATAAGTAGTGTAACCAGAGAATAAATATTGTAACCAGAGGATAAATATTGTAACCAGAGGATAAATATTGTAACCAGAGGATAAGTATTGTAACCAGAGGATAAATATTGTAACCAGAGGATAAATATTGTAACCAGAGGATAAGTATTGTAACCAGAGAATAAATATTGTAACCAGAGGATAAGTATTGTAACCAGAGGATAAGTATTGTAACCAGAGGATAAATATTGTAACCAGAGGATAAGTATTGTAACCAGAAGATAAGTATTGTAACCAGAGAATAAATATTATAACCAGAGGATAAGTATTGTAACCAGAGGATAAGTATTGTAACCAGAGAATAAATATTTTAACCAGAGGATAAGTATTGTAACCAGAGGATAAGTATTGTAACCAGAGGATAAGTATTGTAACCAGAGGATAAGTATTGTAACCAGAGGATAAGTATTGTAACCAGAGGATAAGTATTGTAACCAGAGGATATGTATTGCTCATAATTATCAATGTTTTCAAGGTTGTCTGCTGCAGATTTGTAGGAAACTTTTAATTAACAGTTTCACATATGTAGACGCTGGCTGATGCCTCTGCAGCAAACGACTTTTGTTAACATTGTGGCCAAAGGAGAAATATCTCATAATGAGCAATTTCTCCTTCTGCCATAATGTTTTCAACACTTTTCAATAATCATACTTACATTTAAAAGAGTTTTTCAATATTTTTGAATGTCTTCAAATTTGTTGTATGTAGGAGAGAATTAAATCAAATATACATTTTTAACAGAAACTCCATCCGACTGACAATTGCAGGGCTAGAAAGTGCCTGTATTAGACCCTCTTGTATGATATGTACAAATCTATTTACCTACTTATATGGTTGTTCTACTTTCTCTGTCTGACTTCAATCATACTAGGGAGAATATGCAAAATTTATAGAAAAATTGTTCCCACCAAATGACAAATTTCTCCATTTGCCACAATGTTTTCAAAACTAATCTGCTGCAGATATGACAAAATGAGTCTGCAGGTGAACAAGTTTTAACCCTTTCCCATATACAACAAATCTGCTGCAGAAAACTTTGAAAATATGTTGACAAAAGTATAGAAAAATATATGAAAGTAGAATTATTAAATATAGTTGAAAGCATTGTGGCAAAAGGGGTAATTGAACATCACAAGCAATTTCGACTTTTGTCACCATGCTTTCAAAGGTTGCCTCCTGCAAATGCGTGGGAATGCTTCTTCAAGTTGGAAAGTACTAGAAAGTCTAACCTCAAAGTAATACAGATTTAGAAATCTAGAAATCACGAGTCTATCGTGAATCTACTGTGGTCGAGTGGTTAGCATAGCACTGGTTTGTTTACCCAGGGGTCACAAATAAATGTACTGCATGTCTCCATGAAATAACTAAAACTAGAACTATCACTAAAGGGGATTAATACCCCCGCCCCAACCCCTGACATATATTATATCTCACAGTATTATCTTTGACTCAGACAATTTGAATATCAGTATCAAAAAGAAATACTAAGATGATATCAAAAAAAATCCTATTTCAAGGTCAAAGGTAAAGGTCACAGGGACATGAAATTTGCGTCTTGCACATCTTCTACTCCTGATTAACATTTATGCCAAGTATCAAGTAAATCAGGTTGAAACTGAAGGAGGAGTACAACAGATTAGATTTTAACAAAAACAAATCCTATTTCAACGTCAGAGGTCAAGGTCAAGGTCACAGGGACATGAAACTTGCGTGTTTCACATCTACTACTCCTGATTAACATTTATGCCAAGTATGAAGTAAATCAGGTTGAAACTGAAGGAGAAGTACAACAGATTAAATTTTAACAAAAAAAAATCCTATTTCAAGGTCAGAGGTCAAGGTCAAGGTCACAGGGACATGAAATTTGCGTGTTGCACATCTACTACTCCTGATTAACATTTATGCCAAGTATGAAGTAAATCAGGTTGAAACTGAAGGAGGAGTACAACAGATTAGATTTTAACAAAAGAAAATCCTATTTCAAGGTCAGAGGTCAAGATGAAGGTCACAGGGACATGAAATTTGCGTCTTGCACATCTACTACTCCTGATTAACATTTATGCCAAGTATGAATGCCAAGTATGAAGTAAATCAGGTTGAAACTGAAGGAGGAGTACAACAGATTAGATTTTAACAAAAGAAAATCCTATTTCAAGGTCAGAGGTCAAGGTGAAGGTCACAAGGAAATGAAATTTGCGTCTTGCACAGCTACTACTCCTTATTAACATTTATGCCAAGTATCAAGTAAATCAGGTAGAAACTGAAGGAGGAGTACAACGGAACAGATTTTGCGGACAGACCGACCGACTGACGGACCGACCGACCAACCGACCGACAGGCTGATTCCAGTATACCCCCTTCAAACTATGTTCGCGGGGGTATTATAATGTTGAAAATAGTGTAAAACCCCAATCAAACAAAAACAAACAAATGTATGAGGTAATGTTTCACAAAGTCGACTGGTAGAAGTAATGTTTTACAAAGTTGACTGGTAGCAAGCATATTATCTCCTTTCCTCCAAATGTCTAAACATTTCACTGACTCAGTCTGACAGATCATTCCAAGTCTAGTACCTCATTATAACAATTACATCGCTACTTAATATTTCCGAGAGATTCCGTAGCGACTACGAGTTCTCCTCTCCCTGGCTACAAATTCTTTCTGTCATCTATAGTATGTCAAAATTGGGTAATGCCCTGTGGTTTGAATGAAAACAACAGAGATGATAGATAAGGTGCTTATTAAATATTACAAAATTCTTATTTGACACTGTTACCCTTTGTTGTGGGTACTCAAAAGAATCGTCTCACTGAGACGATTCTTTTGAGTACCCACAACATAGGGTTTGGTTAAGGCATAAGAGAGATTTTTGTTGGAAAAGACTAGTTTATATATTCCTTCTTATCTTGTCCTCTGTCACAATGTTACTTTATAATAATTCAATGAATGTTTCAGTAGCCATGTAAGTGTGTCAAGCTGTGGGTACATTCCACCAGATAATAACCCTTTCCCACATTCAACAAATCTACAGCAGACAACTTTGAAAACACCTTGACAAAAATATGAAAAATCTCTGTAAATGGAACTATGATAATTAAATGGAGTTTAAAACATTGTGGCAAAAGGAGAAATTGCTTATTTTGAGCAATTTCTTCTTTTGTCAGGCTGTTTACAAAAGCTCTTTGTTACAGATGCTTTGAAAATGAGTCTATATGTGGGAGAAGGTTAAACTGCAGAATTGGTCTGATAATTTGTTCACAAAGTTTCTCATTATGCTAAGCCTTTTTGAAATACAGAAGGCTTTTAACACAGATGCAGCAAATGACCCTTGAGCAACTTCTCTTTTTGCCATAATGTTGTCAACTAAACAACGAAAAACTTTCAATAAAAGAGATTTTCCTTATTTTTGCCTAGAAGATTTTGAAGTTATCTGCAACAGATGTGTTATATGTTGACGCAGCTCAGATGTGTTATATGTTGACGCAGCTCAGATGTGTTATATGTTGATGCTGCAGATGTGTTAAATGTTGACGCTGCAGATATGTTATATGTTGACGCTGCAGATGTGTTATATGTTGATGCAGCAGATGTGTTATATGTTGATGCAGCAGATGTGTTATATGTTGATGCAGCTTAAAAATATTTCAAACATCCAAAAGGAATATTTTTCATTTTTCTAAAATATTGCATATGAATGATTAATATTGCTTTGAAGCCATTTGCAGTGATAAGGATCAATCGATAAGACTCTTTGTTTAACCCTTTCCCATACAGACGCTCTCTGATGCCTCTGCAGCAGACGACTTTTGAAACAACATTGTGGCAAAAGGAGACATTTTTCAAAATGACCAATTTCCCCCTTTTCAACTCTATTCACTATTAAAACATGTTTAAAGAGATTTTCACTATTTTTATTCAGATGTTTTCAATGTCTTCTGCTACAGATTTGTTGTAAGTGGGAAAGGGTTAAAACATTGAGTTAACCCTTTCCCACATATAGACGCTTTCCGACGCCTCTGCAGCAGGTGACTTTTGAAAACATTGTGACAAAAGTAGAACCAAGCAATTTCTCCTTTTGCCACAATGTTTTCAACTGTTTTCGTTAATTATACCAGCATTTAACGAAGCTTGTCGTGTCGTTTGTTGCAGATTTATTGTATGTGGGAAAGGGTTACTCCTGATATAATCTACTTTTATTTCTTAATAACTCATTATGAATAACAATTTTAAAAAGATTGTGACAAAAGGAGGATTTTTTTATAATGAGCAATTTTTCCTTTTGCCAAGATTTTTTCAATTATAACACTTTCATTTATAGAGGTTTTTTATAATTTTGCCATCAAAGTGGTCTGCTGCATTGTTACTTACCACCATGATGTTATCAAAGTGGTCTGCTGCATTGTTACTTACCACCATGATGTTATCAAAGTGGTCTGCTGCATTGTTACTTACCACCATGATGTTATCAAAGTGGTCTGCTGCATCGTTACTTACCACCATGATGTTATCAAAGTGGTCTGCTGCATTGTTACTTACCACCATGATGTTATCAAAGTGGTCTGCTGCATTGTTACTTACCACCATGATGTTATCAAAGTGGTCTGCTGCATTGTTACTTACCACCGTGATGTTATCAAAGTGGTCTGCTGCATTGTTACTTACCACCATGATGTTATCAAAGTGGTCTGCTGCATTGTTACTTACCACCATGATGTTATCAAAGTGGTCTGCTGCATTGTTACTTACCACCATGATGTTATCAAAGTGGTCTGCTGCATTGTTACTTACCACCATGATGTTATCAAAGTGGTCTGCTGCATTGTTACTTACCACCATGATGTTATCAAAGTGGTCTGCTGCATTGTTACTTACCACGTTTTCAGGTATCACCATGCACTTCAAAATTGAATTGAATTTATTACTCTCTCTCCATTAATCTTAATTGGTACACCTTTCTTGCAGGGTTGTATAACTTTTAAAGTGTTCAAAATTTTAACCAAATCTTTAACGAGTAAACAAAATTACCAACAACTTCTTTGATAGATGAGCAACATTCTACAAACTATAAGGTGTATATAATGAAATAATAATGTGTTTTGAATGCAATGATGCAGATCATGAAACTCATGTTCTCTCGAGACTTTCAAACCAATGTTTCAACTTGGGTAAGGATTCACAAAGAGTCATGCATTAAATTCATTACAATTTAATGTGGTTTGTGTATATAACCATTTAACATAGTTGCATTTCACATTAGCTAAAGTACTTCAAAGACAATGAAAATTTGACAGCTCGGAATAAGGGGTCTATTTTATTTGGTTAAATCTTTATTTTATCTTCAAACCCTATGTTGTGGGTGTTTAAATGAAACTTCTCAGTGAGTACCAATAACGTCGGGTTAAAATGAATTATAATCGAGATATTATTGGACATAGACCCATTGAAACCTCTTTATCTAGGCTTCTAGAAAGACTATATAACCATTTAACATAGTTGACCCATTAACATCGCCTTATCTAGACTTCTAGAAAGACTGTATAACCATTCAACATAGCTGACCCATTGACATCTCTTTATCTAGACTTCTAGAAAGACTGTATAACCATTCAACATAGTTGACCCATTGACATCTCTTTATCTAGACTTCTAGAAAGACTGTATAACCATTCAACATAGTTGACCCATTGACATCGCCTTATCTAGACTTCTAGAAAGACTGTATAACCATTCAACATAGTTGACCCATTGACATCTCTTTATCTAGACTTCTAGAAAGACTGTATAACCATTCAACATAGTTGACCCATTGACATCGCCTTATCTAGACTTCTAGAAAGACTGTATAACCATTCAACATAGCTGACCCATTGACATCTCTTTATCTAGACTTCTAGAAAGACTGTATAACCATTTAACATAGTTGACCCATTAACATCGCCTTATCTAGACTTCTAGAAAGACTGTATAACCATTCAACATAGTTGACCCATTGACATCTCTTTATCTAGACTTCTAGAAAGACTGTATAACCATTCAACATAGTTGACCCATTGAAACCTCTTTATCTAGACTTCTAGAAAGACTGTATAACCATTTAACATAGTTGACCCATTGACACCTCCTTATGTAGACTTCTAGAAAGACTATATAACCATTCAACATAGTTGACCCATTGAAACCTCTTTATCTAGACTTCTAGAACGACTGTATAACCATTTAACATAGTTGACCCATTGACACCTCCTTATGTAGACTTCTAGAAAGACTATATAACCATTTAACATAGTTGACCCATTGACACCTCCTTATCTAGACTTCTAGAAAGACTATATAACCATTTAACATAGTTGACCCATTGACAACTCCTTATCTAGACTTCTAGAAAGACTATATAACCATTTAACATAGTTGACCCATTAACATCGCCTTATCTAGACTTCTAGAAAGACTGTATAACCATTCAACATAGTTGACCCATTGACAACTCCTTATCTAGACTTCTAGAAAGACTATATAACCATTTAACATAGTTGACCCATTGACACCTCCTTATGTAGACTTCTAGAAAGACTGTATAACCATTCAACATAGTTGACCCATTGACATCTCTTTATCTAGACTTCTAGAAAGACTGTATAACCATTCAACATAGTTGACCCATTGAAACCTCTTTATCTAGACTTCTAGAACGACTGTATAACCATTTAACATAGTTGACCCATTGACACCTCCTTATGTAGACTTCTAGAAAGACTATATAACCATTTAACATAGTTGACCCATTAACACCTCCTTATCTAGACTTCTAGAAAGACTATATAACCATTTAACATAGCTGACACATTAACACCTCCTTATCTAGACTTCTATAAAGACTATATAACCATTTAACATAGCTGACACATTAACACCTCCTTATCTAGACTTCTAGAAAGACTATATAACCATTTAACATAGCTGACACATTAACACCTCCTTATCTAGACTTCTAGAAAGACTATATAACCATTTAACATAGCTGTCACATTAACACCTCCTTATCTAGACTTCTAGAAAGACTATATAACCATTTAACATAGCTGACACATTAACACCTCCTTATCGAGACTTCTAGAAAGACTATATAACCATTTAACATAGCTGACCCATTAACATCTCCTTATCTAGACTTCTAGAAAGACTATATAACCATTTAACATAGCTGACACATTAACACCTCCTTATCTAGACTTCTAGAAAGACTATATAACCATTTAACATAGTTGACCCATTAACATCTCCTTATCTAGACTTCTAGAAAGACTATATAACCATTTAACATAGCTGACCCATTAACACCTCTTTATGTAGCCTTCTTGATAGCCTAGTGCACACCTTATATCAATAGTGATAGCCTAGTGCACACCTTATATCAATATTGATAGCCTAGTGCAAACCTTATATCAATCTTGATAGCCTAGTGCACACCTTATATAGCCTAGTGCACACCTTATATCAATCTTGATAGCCTAGTGCACACCTTATATTGATATTGATAGCCTAGTGCACACCTGATATCAATCTTGATAGCCTAGTGCAAACCTTATATAGATCTTGATAGCCTAGCGCAAACCTTATATTGATATTGATAGCCTAGTGCAAACATTATATAGATCTTGATAGCCTAGTGCAAACCTTATATAGATCTTGATAGCCTAGCACAAACCTTATATTGATATTGATAGCATAGTGCACACCTTTTATCAATATTGATAGCCTAGTGCACACCTTATATCAATCTTGATAGCCTAGTGCAGACCTTATATAGATAGTGCACACCTTATATTGATATTGATATCCTAGTGCACACCTTATATTGATATTGATATCCTAGTGCAAACCTTATATAGATCTTGATAGCCTAGTGCAAACCTTATATATATCTTGATAGCCTAGTGCACACCTTATATCAATACTGATAGCCTAGTACAAACCTTATATAGATCTTGATAGCCTAGTGCACACCTTATATCAATATTGATAGCCTAGTGCAAACCTTATATAGATCTTGATAGCCTAGTGTACACCTTATATTGATATTGATATCCTAGTGCACACCTTATATTGATATCCTAGTGCACACCTTATATAGATCTTGATAGCCTAGTGCACACCTTATATATATCATGATAGCCTAGTGCACACCTTATATCAATCTTGATAGCCTAGTGCATACCTTATATCAATCTTGATAGCCTAGTGCAAACCTTATATAGATCTTGATAGCCTAGTGCACACCTTTTCAAAACACGACTGCTGCAGAGGAGTCAGAAAGCTCTGGATGAAGGGAACAGTTTAAGTATTACATTAGGCAAATAATGAAGATAGATTAGTGACAAGTTTGAATAAATTAGAAAATACAAATTAATGATGAAGGTATACATCACCATGGGGACACATTTTGACACACACACAGCAGCTGACTATTGAAATCATTGTAAAAAAAAGAGAAATTGAGGATAATAAGCGAATTTTCCTTTTGCCAACACTTTTCAACTGTATTCAATAATAATACTTTCATTTATAGAGATTTTCTGCTTTTTTAACTACATATTTTCAGAGTTGTCTGCGGCAGATTTGTTGTAGATGGGAAAGGGTTGAAGAAGTTTTATTAGTGCTATTAGCTGGACCACACATGTCATAACTGATTATAACAGACCAAATAATTAGATTTCATTGATTTTTCTGCAAATTAAAACTTGGACCACCTTGGCATTCCAGTTAACAAGTTTTTTTCTTAAATGTTATCTAGTGACCTAGTTTTTGACCTTGCATAATCCAGTTTCGAACCTTAATTACTGGGATTTGATGGAGATGAATATTCTGTTGATTTTTCATTAATATTGGATGAAAAATATATGGCCTCTAATGTGTAAACAAGGTTTTTCTAAAATTTGACCTAGTGACTTAGTTGTGGACATAACATGACCAAGATTCACACCTGGCTGGATTGTGATGGATTTTAATTTTCTGATGATATTTCATGATGATCGGATGAAAAATATGATCTCTAATGTGTTCACAAGGTATTTATAAAATTTGACCAAGTGATTTAGTTTTTGGGCCCACATGACCCAGTTTCGAACCTGACAATCTTTTGACCCCAATATGGCCCAGTTTTGAGCCTGACTTGGATTTGAAGAAGATGAATGTTCTGATGATTTTTCATGAAGATAGGATGAAAAACGTCGAAAACGTGGACTCTAGTGTGTTCACATATTTTGTTTCTAAAATTGGTCTACTGACTTAATTTTTGACCAAATATGAGGCAGTTTTGAGATTCGATGGAGATGAACGTTCTTTCTTGTTTTTTCTCATGAAGGTTGGATTAAAAACGTGGTCTCTAGTGTATTCACAGTTTTGTGCCTGACTTGGATCTGATGAAACTGACTGTTCGGATGATAGAGTGTACATAAGGTTTGTTTAAATGAGGCTACTAGAGTGTTCATAAGGTTTGTCTAAATGAGGCCACTAGAGTATTCATAAGGTTTGTTTAAATGAGGCCATTAGTGTGTGCATAATGTTTATCTAAATGAGTCCACTAGAGTGTTCATAAGGTTTGTTTAAATGAGGCCACTAGCATGTTCATCAGGTTTGTCTAAATGAGGCTACTCGAGTGTTCATAAGGTTTGTCTAAATGAGGCCACTAGAGTGTTCATATGGTTTATCTAAATGAGGCCACTAGAGTGTTCATAAGGTTTGTCTAAATGAGGCTACTAGAGTGTTCATAAGGTTTGTCTAAATGAGGCCACTAGCGTGTTCATAATGTTTGTTTAAATGAGGCCACTAGCATGTTCATAATGTTTGTTTAAATGAGGCCACTAGCATGTTCATAAGGTTTGTCTAAATGAGGCCACTATTGTTCATAAGGTTTGTCTAAATGAGGCCACTAGAGTGTTCATAAGGTTTGTCTAAATGAGGCCACTAGCGTGTTCATAATGTTTGTTTAAATGAGGCCACTAGCATGTTCATAAGGTGTGTTTAAATGAGGCCACTAGCATGTTCATAAGGTTTGTCTAAATGAGGCCACTAGCATGCTCATAAGGTTTGTCTAAATGAGGCCAAAAGCATGTTCATAAGGTTTGTTTAAATGAGGCTTCTAGAGTGTTCATAAGGTTGGTTTAAATGAGACTACTATAGTGATCATAAGGTTTGTCTAAATGAGGCCACTAGAGTATTCATAAGGTTTGTATAAATAAGACCACTAGAGTGTTCATAAGGTTTGTCTAAATGAGGCCACTAGAGTGTCCATAATGGTTTGTCTAAATGAGGCTACTAGAGTGTTCATAAGGTTTGTCTAAATGAGACCACTAGAGTGTTCATAAGGTTTGTCTAAATGAGACCACTAGAGTGTTCATATGGTTTATCTAAATGAGGCCACTAGACTGTTCATAAGGTTTGTCTAAATGAGGCCACTATTGTTTATAAGGTTTGTCTAAATGAGGCCACTAGCGTGTTCATAAGGTTTGTCTAAATGAGGCCACTAGTGTGTTCATAAGGTTTGTCTAAATGAGGCCACGGGCATGTTCATAAGTTTTGTCTAAATGAGGCCACTAGCTTGTTCATAAGGTTTGTCTAAATGAGGCCACTAGAGTGTTCATAAGGTTTGTCTAAATGAGGCCACTAACGTGTTCATAATGTTTGTCTAAATGAGGCCACTAGCGTGTTCATAAGGTTTGTCTAAATGAGGCCACTAGAGTATTCATAAGGTTTGTATTAATGAGACCACTAGAGTGTTCATAAGGTTTGTCTAAATGAGGCCACTAGCGTGTTCATAATGTTTGTTTAAATGAGGCCACTAGCATGTTCATAAGGTGTGTTTAAATGAGGCCACTAGCATGTTCATAAGGTTTGTCTAAATGAGGCCACTAGCATGTTTATAAGGTTTGTCTAAATGAGGCCACTAGCATGTTCATAAGGTTTGTCTGAATGAGGCCACTAGCATGTTCATAAGGTTTGTTTAAATGAGGCCACTAGCATGTTCATAAGGTTTGTCTAAATGAGGCCATTAGCATGTTCATAAGGTTTGTCTAAATGAGGCCACTAGCATGTTCATAAGGTTTGTCTAAATGAGGCCACTAGCATGTTCATAAGGTTTGTCTAAATGAGGCCACTAGCTTGTTCATAAGGTTTGTCTAAATGAGGCCACTAGAGTGTTCATAAGGTTTGTCTAAATGAGGCCACTAGCGTGTTTATAATGTTTGTTTAAATGAGGCCACTAGCATGTTCATAATGTTTGTTTAAATGAGGTCACTAGCATGTTCATAATGTTTGTTTAAATGAGGCCACTAGCATGTTCATAATGTTTGTTTAAATGAGGCCACTAGCATGTTCATAAGGTTTGTCTAAATGAGGCCACCATTGTTCATAAGGTTTGTCTAAATGAGGCCACTAGAGTGTTCATAAGGTTTGTCTAAATGAGGCCACTAGCGTGTTCATAATGTTTGTTTAAATGAGGCCACTAGCATGTTCATAAGGTGTGTTTAAATGAGGCCACTAGCATGTTCATAAGGTTTGTCTAAATGAGGCCACTAGCATGTTTATAAGGTTTGTCTAAATGAGGCCACTAGCATGTTCATAAGGTTTGTCTAAATGAGGCCAATAGCATGTTCATAAGGTTTGTTTAAATGAGGCTTCTAGAGTGTTCATAAGGTTGGTTTAAATGAGACTACTATAGTGATCATAAGGTTTGTCTAAATGAGGCCACTAGAGTATTCATAAGGTTTGTATAAATAAGACCACTAGAGTGTTCATAAGGTTTGTCTAAATGAGGCCACTAGAGTGTCCATAATGGTTTGTTTAAATGAGGCTACTAGAGTGTTCATAAGGTTTGTCTAAATGAGACCACTAGAGTGTTCATAAGGTTTGTCTAAATGAGACCCCTAGAGTGTTCATATGGTTTATCTAAATGAGGCCACTAGACTGTTCATAAGGTTTGTCTAAATGAGGCCACTATTGTTCATAAGGTTTGTCTAAATGAGGCCACTAGCGTGTTCATAAGGTTTGTCTAAATGAGGCCACTAGTGTGTTCATAAGGTTTGTCTAAATGAGGCCACGAGCATGTTCATAAGGTTTGTCTAAATGAGGCCACTAGCTTGTTCATAAGGTTTGTCTAAATGAGGCCACTAGCTTGTTCATAAGGTTTGTCTAAATGAGGCCACTAGAGTGTTCATAAGGTTTGTCTAAATGAGGCCACTAACGTGTTCATAATGTTTGTCTAAATGAGGCCACTAGCGTGTTCATAAGGTTTGTCTAAATGAGGCCACTAGAGTATTCATAAGGTTTGTATTAATGAGACCACTAGAGTGTTCATAAGGTTTGTCTAAATGAGGCCACTAGCGTGTTCATAATGTTTGTTTAAATGAGGCCACTAGCATGTTCATAAGGTGTGTTTAAATGAGGCCACTAGCATGTTCATAAGGTTTGTCTAAATGAGGCCACTAGCATGTTTATAAGGTTTGTCTAAATGAGGCCACTAGCATGTCCATAAGGTTTGTCTGAATGAGGCCACTAGCATGTTCATAAGGTTTGTTTAAATGAGGCCACTAGCATGTTCATAAGGTTTGTCTAAATGAGGCCATTAGCATGTTCATAAGGTTTGTCTAAATGAGGCCACTAGCATGTTCATAAGGTTTGTCTAAATGATGCCACTAGCATGTTCATAAGGTTTGTCTAAATGAGGCCACTAGCTTGTTCATAAGGTTTGTCTAAATGAGGCCACTAGAGTGTTCATAAGGTTTGTCTAAATGAGGCCACTAACGTGTGCATAATGTTTGTCTAAATGAGGCCACTAGCGTGTTCATAAGGTTTGTCTAAATGAGGCCACTAGAGTATTCATAAGGTTTGTATTAATGAGACCACTAGAGTGTTCATAAGGTTTGTCTAAATGAGGCCACTAGCGTGTTCATAATGTTTGTTTAAATGAGGCCACTAGCATGTTCATAAGGTGTGTTTAAATTAGGCCACTAGCATGTTCATAAGGTTTGTCTAAATGAGGCCACTAGCATGTTCATAAGGTTTGTCTAAATGAGGCCACTAGCATGTTCTTAAGGTTTGTTTAAATGAGGCCACTAGCATGTTCATAAGGTTTGTCTAAATGAGGCCATTAGCATGTTCATAAGGTTTGTCTAAATGAGGCCACTAGCATGTTCATAAGGTTTGTCTAAATGTTCCACTAGCATGTTCATAAGGTTTGTCTAAATGAAGCCACTAGCATGTTCATAAGGTTTGTTTAAATGAGGCCACTAGAGTGTTCATAAGGTTTGTCTAAATGAGGCCACTAGCATGTGCATAAGGTTTGTTTAAATGAGGCCACTAGCATGTTCATAAGGTTTGTTTAGATGAGGCCAGTAGCATGTTCATAATGTTTGTTTAAATGAGGCCACTAGCATGTTCATAAGGTTTATCTAAATGAGGCCACTAGCATGTTCATAAGGTTTGTCTAAATGAGGCCACAAGCATGTTCATAAGGTTTGTTTAAATGAGGCCACTAGACTGTTCATAAGGTTTGTTTAAAGGAGGCCACTAGAGTGTTCATAAGGTTTGTCTAAATGAGGCCACTAGCATGTTCATAAGGTTTGTCTAAATGAGGCCACTAGCATGTTCATAAGGTTTGTTTAAATGAGGCTACTAGAGTGTTCATAAGTATTTGTCTAAATGAGGCCACTAGCATGTTCATAAGGTTTGTTTCAATGAGGCCACTAGAGTGTTCATAAGGTTTGTCTAAATGAGGCCACTAGAGTGTTCATAAGGTTTATCTAAATGAGGCCACTAGCATGTTCATAAGGTTTGTCTAAATGAGTCCACTAGCATGTTCATAACGTTTGTTTAAATGAGGTCACTAGAGTGTTCATAAGGTTTGTTTAAATGAGGCCACTAGAGTATTCATAAGGTTTGTTTAAATGAGGCCACTAGAGTGTTCATAAGGTTTGTTTAAATGAGGCCACTAGAGTGTTCTTAAGGTTTTTACTATAATTTTATCTGGTGACCTAGTATATCACCCAACATGACCCAGTTTAGATTCTGACTGATATTTGATGAAGTTTTTGCTGAACTTTCATGAAGATTGGATTTTCAATGTGAAAGGTAAAGTTTTGACAATATAAGTTCAAGAGGACATAACTCTTATTTGAGGCAATCTTAATGAAAATTGCCGTATGAAATTACCACATGGTGATTAAAATTTCCATATATAGTTTGAATCAAATCCATCCAGCCTCACCTTAGCTTTGGTTTTGGATGGACGGATTGAAAGACAGAAGGCTAGATGGACAGAAGAATAGATGGACAGAAGAATAGACAGACAATGCCAATATCCCATACAGCTGTTGGGGGTTGGGGGGAATGAAAAAATACAAAAAACACTGTGGCAAAAGGAGAAATTACCCAAAGAGC
This sequence comes from Serripes groenlandicus, assembly GCA_031761405.1. Classification (NCBI taxonomy): domain Eukaryota; kingdom Metazoa; phylum Mollusca; class Bivalvia; order Cardiida; family Cardiidae; genus Serripes; species Serripes groenlandicus. The sequence continues at coordinate 1,566,120 of JASEVX010000011.1, forward strand.
AATCTTTAGCCACATTGTTATCAAATATTGTCTCTTGTAGAGCCATCTCTACTTTTTCCATAGTGTTTTAATCCTTTCCCACATGCAGCAGACTTGTAGCAGACAACTTTGAAAAATATCTAAAAATGAAAGTGCAAAATTTGAAAGGAGATTAAATCATTGTGGTAAAAAAGATGTTTGCTACATTTCATCTGCATGTGGGAAAGGACTAGCCCATTAACTGATGCCTAACACCTTATGCAAAAGAGGAAAATGTTTTGGAAAAAGGAGAAATTACACAATACACTAAACTTCTCCGTTTTCCTTACTATTTTTAACTCTTGTGTCTTAATTATACATCTATTTTTTCAGATTTTACAATTTTCCTTAAGACATTATCAAAGCAGATGACTTATAAAATATCATATTAGGTAAATGGTAACAATATAATATATCATGTACGAGATTATAAAGAAGATACTGTCTTGTTTGTTTCAATGAGAGATCGGAATATTTTTTCACTGAACCTTTTATTTAACAACAATTGAAAATAACCCTGTTTGGTATTTTAAAGAATGAAAATAAACTTTGATATTATATCTAAACTAACAAGGAGTCTGTTTAGTTCAAGGTTTTATTTAATAAAGCTTTATAGAGGTGGGTTAAAGATAAAGACAAGAGGGCCATGATGGCCCTATATCGCTCACCTGATTTATTAGAACATCAATAGTTTTCAAAGTGTTTACTCTATACGTATAAAGAAAACAAGCAAACCCCCTGGTGGCCATGTTTTTCAACGGATTAGAATAAATTGAACAAACTTGGCAGAGGGTCACACAAGGCCAGTCGATTTAGTACAAGAAGATTTTTTTAAGTTTTCACTATATATCATATAAGGAAAACAAGCCCCGACCCCTGGCGGCCATGTTTTTCATCAGATCAGAATAATTTCAACAATATTGGTAGAGGGTCACCAAAAGCACATTTGTGCTAAATTATATTTTGATCGGGCAGGCACTTTTGGACAAGATGATTTTTAAAGTTTTTCAATGCACATATAAGGAAAACAAGCTACGCCCCCTGGTGGCCATGTTTTTCAACAGATTGTACATATTTGAACAATCTTGGTAAGGGGTGCCCCAAGGAACATTTGTGCAAAATAATTTTCAAATTTGTCTAATACTTTTGGACAAGAAGATTTTTAAAGTTTTAACAATGCACATATAAGGAAAACAAGCTTCGCCCCCTGGCGGCCATGTTTTTCAATGAATCGGAAATATTTGAAAAATCTTGGTAGAGGGTGCCCCAAGGAATATTGTGCAAAATAATTTTCAAATCAGGCAGTTTGGAAAAGAAGATTTTTAAAGTTTTAACAATGCACATATAAGGAAAACAAGCTCCGCCCCCTGGTGGCCATGTTTTTCAACGGATCGGAAATATTTGAACAATCTTGGTAAAGGGTGCCCCAAGGAACATTTGTGCAAAATAATTTTCAAATCGGGCTAATACTTTTGGACAAGAAGATTTTTAAAGTTTTAACAATGCACATATAAGGAAAGCAAGCTCGCCCCCTGGCGGCCATGTTTTCCAACGAATCGAAAATATTTGAACAATCTTGGTAAAGGGTGTCCCAAGGAACATTTGTGCAAAATATTTTTTAAATCGGGCCAGTACTTTTGGAAAAGAAGATTTTTAAAGTTTTAACAATACACAAATAAGGAAAATAAGCTCTGCCCCCTGGCGGCCATGTTTTTCAACGGATCGAAAATATTTGAACATTCTTGGTAGAGGGCCGGTACCCCAAGGAACATTTGTGAAAAATAATTTTCAAATCGGGCCAGTACTTTTGGACAAGAAGATTTTTTAAGATTTGGCAATTTTCCCCTTTTCTGATGCCGCAGCAACCAAAGTTCTACTTGGAATTAAATTCTTTGAACAACTTTGAAAGAGGACCACCTAAGGACCATTCCTGTGAAGTTATTTTGAAATCTGTCCATTGGTTTAGTAGGAGAAGTCATTTGTAGGAAATTGTTAACAGACGCCGGACGGTGAGTGATCACAAAAGTTCACCTTGCACTTCGTGCATAGGTGAGCTAAAAAACAGTGAAGATAATCACTTGAACAAAGTACTGTATAAAACAGTGATAATAATTCACTGTTCTTCCAGAATTACCACTGAAAAGATGCAATCATTCTTTTAGCCCTTTCCTACCTACAGGTTCATTTTGATACATCTGCAGCAGACATTTTTTTATCAACATTGTGGCAAAAGGAGAAATTTCACCTTTTTGCCACAATGTTTTCAATTATAATTCATTCTTTCATTTATAGAGATTGTTCATGTCTTGGACAAGAGGTTAAAAAAGCCATCTGCTGCAGATTTGTTGTAAGGGCGAAAGGATTAAAATTATTTCTTGTATAAAAGATGACTGTTTGAAACAGTGAATTTATCAAGATATTATCCAAGGTTAATCCTGCATAGGGTTAGGGTTAGCCCTAACTAACCCACTGAAAATAATCAAAAAGAGATTAATATGAATATTAAAAGTGAAAGGTTTTGTTACGCCATTCCATCGTAACAAATTTGATATAACCAAACAACTGGTTAACTAAGTGTCATTGGGAGACAATTTGGAGCACCTGCACTGGCTATTATAGCACGCACTGAATTATGTAATCTTACAGAGGGCCCCAGTAAATAAACCAATCAAGTCTGAAACACAAGCCCTGCTGCCAATCACAGGACTAACTAGAGATGTGCATGCAGAACATCAAATCTGGCTTTCTTCAGTTTTCTACCTGACAAACCTTCAGAGTTACCAGTCAATTTTAGACACTTCTTGGCAAACTTTAAAACCTTTACACAAACATTGAGGAACAAGGAAATATTGCTCAACATTTTCATCTTTTTGCCCAATTTGTTTACACTTTCCTACATGCAGACGCTTTCTGATACCCCTGCAGCAGAGGACTTTTGAAAACATTGCAGCAAAAAAAGAAATTGCTCATTACAAGCAATTACTCCTTTTGTCACAATGATTTCAGTTCAAATCAATAATTAACATTTACAGAGAATTTGCAGCAGGCTTGTTAACCCTTTCCCAATTGTAGACACATTTAGACTCAACTGCAGTAGACGATGTTGATTACGGAGTTTTTCCACACTTTTGCTTAAATCTTTTCTAAGTCATCTGATGCAGATTTTTTCACATGTGGGAAATTGGTTAAACATGTATACATACTAACAATTTGAAATGGGTTAAACATGAACACATACTAACAATTTGAAGACATTTCATGTTTTCATAGAAGAAGACAGCTCATACCATATCATATAAGGTAAAGGAATAGTAAACCCTTTCCCACTAAGTCTTGCAGAAGCATTTTGATGAATCTGCAGCAGACCACTTTCTCCACAATGTTTTTATTTCTATTGAAACAAGATTTTTTTCATAAACAAACCATAGTCCTGTACCGAGAGAGGGGTTTAAAATGTCTTTTAGGACGTAACATAATTAAAACCTTGAACTCTGCTTCAGTAGCATAGGATCTTATGATGACTGGCGCCTAATGCTGGTATGCCATTTTCAACAATTTTTCAGTCATATCACGGCGGCTAGTTCACCTACACACCAGTACTCCACACAATATTCTTTCCAAGCAACTGGCTGCTTTTCCACATATGCTGTTAGCCCATTGGTGGAAGAAAAATGAAGCTTGTCACAGTGTTTTTTGTCACACGTCAGAAAGAATGCTGGCCAAGCTGGGGTTCAAACTCACAACCCCTGGATTGACAGCTCGCATTGCTACCGACTGAGCTTCCGGGGCTCGGCTAATTATGATATGTGACACGTCATCCGCTTCTCTAGATGTAAGCACAGAACAATTTGGGTTTCTGTATGCTTTGCAGTCAAAGAGATAAGGTCAATACAGAATTGTTTAGTGGGGCCAAAGCTCAATGTCATAGTAATCTTATCTTGGTATGTGATAACCAGTCATAGTAATCTTATCTTGGTATGTGATAACCAGTCATAGTTATCTTATCTTGGTATGTGATAACCAGTCATAGTTATCTTATCTTGGTAAGTGATAACCAGTCATAGTTATATTATCTTGGTTATATTATCTTGGTATGTAATAACCAGTCATAGTAATTCTTATCTTGGTATGTGATAACCAGTCATAGTAATTCTTATCTTGGTATGTGATAACCAGTCATAGTAATCTTATCTTGGTATGTGATAACCAGTCATAGTAATCTTATCTTGGTATGTGATAACCAGTCATAGTTATCTTATCTTGGTATGTGATAACCAGTCATAGTAATCTTATCTTGGTATGTGATAACCAGTCATAGTAATCTTATCTTGGTATGTGATAACCAGTCATAGTTATCTTATCTTGGTATGTGATAACCAGTCATAGTAATCTTATCTTGGTATGTGATAACCAGTCATAGTAATCTTATCTTGGTATGTGATAACCAGTCATAGTTATCTTATCTTGGTATGTGATAACCAGTCATAGTAATCTTATCTTGGTATGTGATAACCAGTCATAGTAATCTTATCTTGGTATGTGATAACCAGTCATAGTTATCTTATCTTGGTATGTGATAACCAGTCATAGTAATCTTATCTTGGTATGTGATAACCAGTCATAGTTATCTTATCTTGGTATGTGATAACCAGTCATAGTAATCTTATCTTGGTATGTGATAACCAGTCATAGTAATCTTATCTTGGTATGTGATAACCAGTCATAGTAATTATTATCTTGGTATGTGATAACCAGTCATAGTAATCTTATCTTGGTATGTGATAACCAGTTATAGTTATCTTATCTTGGTATGTGATAACCAGTCATAGTAATCTTATCTTGGTATGTGATAACCAGTCATAGTAATCTTATCTTGGTATGTGATAACCAGTCCAAAGATGCAGATATTGGCAAATTTGGTAATAATTAAAGAACAAGTGGCCAAGACAAATATTTCTTTAAATTAATCGCACGTTCATAATGACCAATTTCTCCTTAAGCCACATTTTTCCATATTTTAGCCAAGATGTTTTAAAAGTCATCTGCTGCATACTTGTTGTATTTGTGCTACTACTGTTGTAAAAATGTGTTCATCCCACAATATCTGCCTCATGACTCTACAAAAGAAAGTTGATGCAAGGCATCAATGTCGCCGGAAAAGACTGCATTAACTTATTTTTTAACACACATACACTCTTGACTTTCATTAGTCTAAACATTCACAAAATATTTTCATTAAGAACTAATTCAAGGATTTTTGAAATTCCACATACAAATTTCAGGATTTCTTTTGGTTAGAATTTTGGATTGTTTTGTATTTGTCAATTAAACCACACACAAATACAGTTTTGGATTTAAATCTACATGCAGTAAAAAGCTATTTAACCCTTTCCATGTTTAAAGCAACATTGAAAACCTTTAAACGTTTAACATTTTGAGAAAACTGTTAAATTCCTGAAGACATGAACTAACTCCTTTTTAATTATAGGCTAATTATAACAAGTTAGTGTCGTATTGCAAGCAATACAAAAGTCCCCTATCAGACGAGGACCTCTAAGTGTGACCTTGACATTTGAGGTACAGGCCTGGGTATTGTGCGCGACACGCCACCTTATCATGGTGAACATGTGTGCCTAGTAACTTGGGAATCCTATGATGCATGGTTGAGATGTGGGCCGGACAAGGTACAGTCCTATCAAACAGTACTCATTTCAACCTCTAAGTGTGACCTTGACATTTGAGGTACAGGCCTGGGTCTAGAGAGTGACATGCTGCCTCATAAAAGTGAATGTTTGTGCCAAGTTTCATGGAAATCCTATCATGCATGGTTGAGATGCAGGTCAGACAAGGTACAGTCCTATCAAACAGTACTCATATTGACCTTTGACCTCTTAGTGTGACCTTGACATTTAAAGTGAACATGTGTGCCAAGTAACTTGGGAATCCTATTAATAATGGTTGAGATGTGAGCCTGACAAGGTGCAGTCCTATCAAACAGTACTCATTTTGACCTCTAAGTGTGACCTTGACATTTAAGGTACAGGTCTGGGTCGCCGCCTCATCATTTAGGTGCTACCTATTTACGAAAACGCAAGATAATTATAATAATAAAAGAGCATACTTTGGCCATAATAAATGATTTATAAGTAATTGACTAGACGATAATAATGTTAATGTCATGCTTCTTGCATTATCAAAACATATTTGGAATTCGTATTGCTGTTGTATTGTTGTCGTCTGTAAAAAGTAAAGACTTTCAGAAAATCATTGAATTGATTTATAATGAACAAGGTTAAAACATGAGGGCCAAGATGATCCTTAATCGACCACCAGCATTATGGTAAAGGAGCAAATAGATCAGCCGTTTTCTGATGCCACCTCAAAATATGTAAGGGGTCACATTTCTGCTAAACTCTTTCCCTATTAGAGACGGTTTCTGACGCCTTTGCAACAGACGATTTAGGAAAAGATTGTCGCCAAAAGAACAATTGCTTCTTATGAGAAAGTTATCCTTTTGCCACAAAGTTTGATAAATAATTATACTTTGAATGAGTGAGTCTATAGCTCATGTATAGGAATTTGGGGTCTTTCATGTTGATACCACTTTTTTTGCGGGAAACGACGTCGCTCCATTGACGTTACGCCAAGATGTTACGTAAATGACGTCACGTCCTTCTTTGGCTACTATACAGTCAAAATTTAGGTTTGGGCATAGTAGGCTAATGGTGTTGTTTTTTTTACAAACGGGAAAACAGAAAACATATTTCTTACATCTTTAATATCGATTTTAGTCTCCCCCCCCCCCCCATACAACATTTATTATGATGTTTTATTTTATTAAAATAATATCCTGAAAATCGCTCCTTTTTTGAAGCCATACCCTTCATAAAAGCAAGAATTGATTACTAATATTCAAATGGTTGAAACATTAAAGGTTAAATTTAAAGTGACTGAACACCATAATGGTCCAAAATCTTTATATTTTATACTTATTCTAATTAATTTAAAATACGTCTATATATATGTAATGGAATGTTTTAGAAGGTCGTACAAGTCTTTGTTTTTCATTATTTCATAGGAAATAAGCAGTTAAAAAAACGTCAGCTACGTGTTTTTCCGTTTAAAAATACCGTGGAATTTCCTCTTGCTCATTTGAATTTGTGGATTCAATTCGGCATTCTCTAACACTATCGACTCATTACATTCATGTATGCATGAGTGTAAGGAACAACAACTCTGGGAAGGAGATTGTCAATTCGGTTGTAGTGATAACGTGATAAATATACAGCGATATTTTTAGATTTACTTGGTTACTAACCCAGTAGATTTTACAATGCAAAATAACGAAAAATCTCCGCAATATTAATAGTGTGCATATTATATTGTAGTACATTTGTAGTCAGCAAATCTCAATGCCTTACATGCAAAAACATCAAGGTAATAGCAATTTTTAACAATTTTCTTTTTTTTCCGCTTTTTTCTCATATGGGATTCAGTCCCTTTAACAGGGGGTGCTGTGACAATTGATCTGAAAAATAGGTTCTTCGTTATGCAAACAAGTGTATAAAGTCTCGATGGTTGATTGGACAATCGGTTATTCGTCATGGTGTGTTTAAAGCGATAAATGGGTATACATTATCAGTTTTTAATTCCTGATTATGTAACTGCATGTGTATACCGAGAACTGAATTAAGCGACATACGACGCGTGACTGTGATGATTTACAGCTTTTGATAACTTCGTACGAAATTGTCGGCGAAGACGACTTCGCTTTGATTGAGTGAATGGACGAAGTCTGACAATTTAAGGCAACCACTTCGCTCAAGTCGCCCCCTCGCGAGAGCCCTTAGTTTGCTCTTTTCTTCACTTGTTTTGAACAAATAAACATTTTAAATCACCTATAATTAACTATTTCTAAGTGAGTGTAAAGAACAGCTTTCTGCAAAGGAGATTCGATTGTCACGTGATCAACAGTTTTAGCTTAGAAACAGTTCATATTTTAGATATACATGGATAAACATTATTAAATGCATTCTTCACAAATCAAGACATCTCTTTGAACATGAAACTAACATTCAGTAAGTTAAAATTGCTATTAAAAGGAGAATTCAAAGTGATTTTTATCCCGTTATTGACACATAACAGTCTGCTGCAAGTCTAATAGGGACTGTTTTGTCTTCGTAAATAAAACAAAAAAACATAAATGCGAGTCAAAATAAAGAAACTGCAAATACTTAAAACATCGGAATATTTATTTCATTTTAGATGTGTTATAACTTAGTGTTTTTAAACAAACGCAATTGTAATATGTTCAAGACATTTAAACTTGTTTTTTTCTAATAATAATTCCTCCTCCCATGTCATTTCTGAAAAGCTTTTAAAAATATAAGTTGCGGGCTTCTGCCCAGCGACTAATAAAATCCTAAATTGGTTCCACAATATCTGTCTTTCTACTCTATAAAATCCTTTATTGGTCCCACAATATATGCCTTATTAATCTATAAAATCCTATATTGGTCCCACAATATCTACCCCATTACTCTATAAAATCCTTTATTGGTCCCTCAATATCTACCCCATTACTCTATAAAATCCTTTATTGGTCCCTCAATATCTACCCAATTACTCTATAAAATCCTTTATTGGTCCCACAATATTACCCCATTACTCTATAAAATCCTTTATTGGTCCCACAATATCTGCCTTATTACTCAATAAAATCATGTATTGGTCCCTCAATATCTACCCCATTACTCTATAAAATCCTATATTGGTCCCTAAATATCTACCCCATTACTCTATAAAATCCTTTATTGGTCCCTCAATATCTACCCCATTACTCTATAAAATCCTATATTGGTCCCTCAATATCTACCCCATTACTCTATAAAATCCTATATTGGTCCCTCAATATCTACCCCATTACTCTATAAAATCCTTTATTGGTCCCTCAATATCTACCCCATTACTCTATAAAATCCTTTATTGGTCCCTCAATATCTACCCCATTACTCTATAAAATCCTTTATTGGTCCCTCAATATCTACCCCATTACTTTATAAAATCATGTATTGGTCCCACAATATCTACCCCATTACTTTATAAAATCCTTTATTGGTCCCACAATATCTTACCCATGACTCAATAAAATCCTTTATTGGTCCCTCAATATCTACCCCATTACTCTATAAAATCCTTTATTGGTCCCTCAATATCTACCCCATTACTTTATAAAATCATGTATTGGTCCCACAATATCTACCCCATTACTTTATAAAATCCTTTATTGGTCCCACAATATCTTACCCATGACTCAATAAAATCCTTTATTGGTCCCTCAATATCTGCCTTGTTACTCTATAAAATCCTTTATTGGTCCCACAATATCTGCCTTATTACTCTATAAAATCCTGTATTGGTCCCACAATATCTGCCTTATTACTCTATAACATCCTTTATTGGTCCCACAATATCTGCCCCATTACTCTATTAAATCCTATATTGGTCCCTCAATATCTGCCTTATTACTCTATATAACATCCTTTGTTGGTCCCACAATATCTAACCCCTTACTCTATAAAATCATTTATTAGTCCCACAATATCTGCCCCATTACTCTATAAAATCATTTATTGGTCCCACAATATATACCCCCTTACATTATAAAATCCTGTTTTGGTCCCACAATATCTGCCTTATTACTCAATAAAATCATGTATTGGTCCCACAATATCTACCCCATTACTCTATAAAATCATGTATTGGTCCCTCAATATCTGCCTTATTACTCAATAAAATCATGTATTGGTCCCTCAATATCTACCCCATTACTCTATAAAATCCTATATTGGTCCCTAAATATCTACCCCATTACTCTATAAAATCCTTTATTGGTCCCTCAATATCTACCCCATTACTCTATAAAATCCTATATTGGTCCCTCAATATCTACTCCATTACTCTATAAAATCCTATATTGGTCCCTCAATATCTACCCCATTACTCTATAAAATCCTGTATTGGTCCCACAATATATACCCCATTACTCTATAAAATCCTGTATTGGTCCCACAATATCTACCCCATTACTCTATAAAATCCTGTATTGGTCCCTAAATATCTACCCCATTACTCAATAAAATCCTGTATTGGTCCCACAATATCTACCCCATTACTCTATAAAATCCTATATTGGTCCCACAATATCTACTTTGCTACTCTTTAAAATCCTATATTGGTCCCACAATATCTACCCCATTACTCTATAAAATCCTATATTGGTCCCACAATATCTACTTTGCTACTCTTTAAAATCCTATATTGGTCCCACAATATCTACTTTGCTACTCTTTAAAATCCTATATTGGTCCCACAATATCTACTTTGCTACTCTTTTAAAATCCTATATTGGTCCCACAATATCTACCCCATTACTCTATAAAATCCTATATTGGTCCCACAATATCTACCCCATTACTCTATAAAATCCTGTATTGTGAGTACTTAAATGCATTATCCCAGCGAGACGATAATTTTCTGTATCAATAACAGGGTTTGACGCATCTTTTGACCGCTATTGGAAAAACATTGTGGCAAAAGGAGAAACTGTTCCTATTTTCAACTCAATTCTATAATCATTTTTTGCTTCCACATTTTTTAAAATTTTAGCCTACATCTTTTCAATATTGTCTGCTGCAAATTTGCTGTATATGTTTGTGTTTCTAGAGCTCTGTATGAATTCAATGTAAACCCACAAATTGCAATACAAATATAGGATTTTAGGGACGTCAACCATTTCCAACATACAACAATTCTGCAGCAGACGACTTTGAAAATATATGGTTAAAAATATGGTAAACCTTTACAAATGAACGTGAAATCATTCAATATGTTGAAAAAATTGTGGCGAAGGAAAAAAATGCTCATTATGAACAATTCTCCCTTTGCCAGAATGTTTTCAAAAGATATCTACTGCAGAGGCCCCAGAAAGTGTGAGTATGTGGTAAAGGGTTCAGACAAGGGTTGAGTTATGGTTGTTAGCTATTAGACTGAGAGTTATAGTTGCCATTAAACTGTCATAACCTTATATCTATATACCACATAAAGCTTCATCATGAATTTATAGGTAAATATGCTCCATCCTCTTGTGATTTATTTATTGGTAACTCTGGAATGAATGGTCATAACAGAGTAACTGTTCTTTGTATGATTTATCATAACGTTGCGAGCCCCAGTAGCTCAGTCAATAATGACGCAGGCTGTCTATCTAGGGGTTGTGAGTTCAAACCCAAGCTTGGCCAATATTCTTTCCCAGGCTTGACAAAAGTCAATGAGACAAACTACATTTGTCTCCACCAATATGCTAACAGTATATGTGGAATAGCAGTTAGCTAACAGTATATGTGCTAATAGAATATGTGGAATAGCAGTTAGCTAACAGTCTATGTGCTAATAGTATATGTGGAATAGCAGTTAGCTAACAGTTTATGTGATAATAGTATATGTGGAATAGCAGTTAGCTAACAGTATATGTGCTAATAGTATATGTGGAATAGCAGTTAGCTAACAGTATATGTGCTAATAGTATATGTGGAATAGCAGTTAGATAACAGTATATGTGGAATAGCTGTTTGTTGTGCTAACAGTTTATGTTGAATGGCGGTTTAGCTATGAGTCTATTCGGAATAGCAGTAAGTTGTGCTAAAAGTCTATGTGGAATAGCAGTAAGTTGTGCTAAGAGTCTATGCGGAATAGCAGTAAGTTGTGCTAAGCGTCTATGTGGAATAGCAGTAAGTTGTGCTAAGAGTCTATGCGGAATAGCAGTTAGTTGTGCTAAGAGTCTATGCGGAATAGCAGTTAGTTGTGCTAAGAGTCTATGCGGAATAGCAGTTAGGTGTGCTAAGAGTCTATGCGGAATAGCAGTAAGTTGTGCTAAGGGTCTTTGCGGAATAGCAGTAAGTTGTGCTAAGAGTCTATGCGGAATAGCAGTAAGTTGTGCTAACAGTCTATGCGGAATAGCAGTAAGTTGTGCTAACAGTCTATGCGGAATAGCAGTAAGTTGTGCTAAGAGTCTATGTGGAATAGCAGTTAGTTGTGCTAAGAGTCTATGTGGATATAGCAGTAAGTTGTGCTAAGGGTCTTTGTGGATATAGCAGTAAGTTGTGCTAAGAGTCTATGCAGAATAGCAGTAAGTTGTGCTAAGAGTCTATGCGAAATAACAGTAAGTTGTGCTAAGAGTCTATGCGGAATAGCAGTAAGTTGTGCTAAGAGTCTGTGCAGGAATAGCAGTAAGTTGTGCTAAGAGTCTATGCGGAATAGCAGTAAGTTGTGCTAAGAGTCTATGTGGAATAGCAGTAAGTTGTGCTAACAGTCTATGCGGAATAGCAGTAAGTTGTGCTAAGAGTATATGCGGAATAGCAGTAAGTTGTGCTAAGAGTCTATGCAGAATAGCAGTAAGTTGTGCTAAGAGTCTATGCGGAATAGAAGTAAGTTGTGCTAAGAGTCTATGCGGAATAGCAGTAAGTTGTGCTAAGAGTCTATGCGGAATAGCAGTTAGTTGTGCTAAGAGTCTATGCGGAATAGCAGTAAGTTGTGCTAAGGGTCTTTGCGGAATAGCAGTAAGTTGTGCTAAGAGTCTATGCGGAATAGAAGTAAGTTGTGCTAAGAGTCTATGCATAATAGTAGTTAGTTGTGCTAAGAGTCTATGCGGAATAGCAGTAAGTTGTGCTAAGGGTCTTTGCGGAATAGCAGTAAGTTGTGCTAAGAGTCTATGCAGAATAGCAGTAAGTTGTGCTAAGAGTCTATGCGGAATAGCAGTAAGTTGTGCTAAGAGTCTATGCGGAATAGCAGTAAGTTGTGCTAAGAGTCTATGTGGAATAGCAGTTAGTTGTGCTAAGAGTCTATGTGGATTTAGCAGTAAGTTGTGCTAAGGGTCTTTGTGGATATAGCAGTAAGTTGTGCTAAGAGTCTATGCAGAATAGCAGTAATTTGTGCTAAGAGTCTATGCGAAATAACAGTAAGTTGTGCTAAGAGTCTATGCGGAATAGCAGTTAGTTGTGCTAAGAGTCTATGCGGAATAGCAGTAAGTTGTGCTTAGTATCTATGCAGAATAGCAGTAAGTTGTGCTAAGAGTCTATGCGGAATAGCAGTAAGTTGTGCTAAGAGTCTATGCAGAATAGCAGTAAGTTGTGCTAACAGTCTATGCGGAATAGCAGTAAGTTGTGCTAAGAGTCTATGCGGAATAGCAGTAAGTTGTGCTAAGAGTCTATGCAGAATAGCAGTAAGTTGTGCTAAGAGTCTATGCGGAATAGAAGTAAGTTGTGCTAAGAGTCTATGCGGAATAACAGTAAGTTGTGCTAAGAGTCTATGCGGAATAGCAGTAAGTTGTGCTAAGAGTCTATGCGGAATAACAGTAAGTTGTGCTAAGAGTCTATGCGGAATAACAGTAAGTTGTGCTAAGAGTCTATGTGGAATAGCAGTTAGTTGTGCTAAGAGTCTATGTGGATATAGCAGTAAGTTGTGCTAAGGGTATTTGTGGATATAGCAGTAAGTTATGCTAAGAGTCTATGCGGAATAGCAGTAAGTTGTGCTAAGAGTGTATGCGGAATAGCAGTAAGTTGTGCTAAGAGTCTATGCGGAATAGCAGTTTGTTGTGCTAACAGTCTATGCGGAATAGCAGTTACAATGTTGTTGTCTCCACAAATGTTCTTAAAATCTATGCGGAATAGCAGTTAGTTGTCTCCACCAATGTTCTAACAGTCTATGTGGAATAGCAGTTTGTTGTGCTAATAATCTATGCGGAATAGCAGTTAGTTGTCTCCACCAATGTTCTAACAGTCTATGCGGAATAGCAGTTTGTTGTGCTAACAGTCTATGCGGAATAGCAGTTACAATGTAGTTGTCTCCACCAATGTTCTAATAGTCTATGTGGAATAGCAGTTTGTTGTGCTAACAGTCTATGCGGAATAGCAGTTACAATGTAGTTGTCTCCACCAATGTTCTCATAGTCTATGTGGAATAGCAGTTTGTTGTGCTAACAGTCTATGCTGAATAGCAGTTACAATGTAGTTGTCTCCACCAATGTTCTAACAGTCTATGCAGAATAGCAGTTTGTTGTGCTAACAGTCTATGCGGAATAGCAGTTTGTTGTGCTAACAGTCTATGCGGAATAGCAGTTTGTTGTGCTAACAGTCTATGCGGAATAGCAGTTACAATGTAGTTGTCTCCAACAATGTTCTAACAGTCCATGTGGAATAGCAGTAAGTTGTGCTTACAGTCTATGCAGAATAGCAGTTAGTTGTCTCCACCAATGTTCTAACAGTCTATACGGAATAGCAGTTAGTTGTCTCCACCAATGTTCTAACATTCTATGCAGAATAGAGCAGTTAGTTGCTGGGAAAGATTGTAATGAAGTACTGTAGTGAAGAATTAAGCCAGGAAACACAGTAGTAGGTGAACTGGTCGCCATTATGTGACTGAAAATTGTAGAAATGCTTGAAACCCCAATCAATTGATTGACCAATCATGATCAGTGGATATGTTAATGGCATTATCTTCATATTGGCATAATAAGGAGGTTATGATTATTTTGTTGGTGTTTTATGCCAATTTCAAGGGTGTTTCCCTTTGTAAGTTACAAGTACTACTAGTCAATTGACCCTGACACCAACAAGTCAGTCATAATGCTAACACAATTGACCCTGACACCAACAAGTCAGTCATAATGCTAACACAATTGACCCTGACACCAACAAGTCAGTCTTAATGCTGAAACTATTGACCCTGACACCAACAAGTCAGTCATAATGACACAATTGACCCTGACACCAACAAGTCAGTCATAATGATGACACAATTGACCCTGACACCAACAAGTCAGTCATAATGCTGACACAATTGACCCTGACACCAACAAGTCAGTCATAATGATGACACAATTTACCCTGACACCAACAAGTCAGTCATAATGACACAATCATGAGCACGAAGAGTGAAAGTCATTAACACTAATTTCAAAGTATTTGGTACGACAAGGCAGGAGATTGAACCTTTTGCCACATTGTTTTCAAACTTTGTTTGCTGCAGATGCATCAAAAAAGGTCTGTAATTTAAAAGCATGTAAACCAGTATAAACGGATTCAAGTGTTATTAAATCATTAGGAATAAATGGGTAGTTAAAGAGGCATTTTTTCTGGGAGTTCTTTTCTCTCAGCAGTTCCAGTCTACACTGTAAATTGATTTGATAAGTAAATGCTTTTTAAATGCATGTGCGAACACATTAAGAGATCAAAATGATCCGTCTCTTTGGTATAAAGAGTAATTGAGCTAGTAACACAAAAAATATCTTCCGAGGTTTTGAAATCAATGGCAAATACAGTTAACTCTTTCCAACAACACATTTCGTTGCATCTTCAGCAGACAACTTTGGAAAGCACTGTGGCGAAAAGAAAAATTGCTTATAATGAGCAATTCTCCATTTGTCACAATTCTTTCAACTTCAATCAATAATTATACTTTTGGTTTAAAGAGATTTTCCAGTTTTTTGTGAGGTCACGGTTTTAAAGTTGTCTGTAGCAGATTTATTGTATGCGGTAATGGTTGTATGTGGTAATGGTTGTATATGGTAATGGTTTATGTGGTAATGGTTGTAGTGGTAATGATTTATGTGGTAATGGTTGTATGTGGTAATAGTTGTATATGGTAATGGTTGTATGTGGTAATGGTTGTATATGGTAATGGTTTTATGTGGTAATGGTTGTATGTGATAATGGTTGTATGTGATAATGGTTGTATGTGGTAATGGTTGTATATGGTAATGGTTGTAGTGGTAATGGTTTATGTGGTAATGGTTGTATGTGGGTTGTATATGGTAATGGTTGTATGTGGTAATGGTTGTAGTGGTAATGGTTTATGTGTTAATGGTTGTATATGGTAATGGTTGTATGTGATAATGGTTGTGTGTGGTAATGGTTGTATATGGTAATGGTTGTATATGGTAATGGTTGTATGTGGTAATGGTTGTATATGGTAATGGTAGTATGTGGTAATGGCTGTATGTATGTGGTAATGGTTGTATGTGGTAATGGTTGGTTGTATGTGATAATGGTAGTATGTGGTAATGGTTGTATGCAGTGATGGTTGTATGTGATAATGGTAGTATGTGGTAATGGTTGTATGCAGTAATGGTTGTATGTGATAATGGTAGTATGTGGTAATGGTTGTATGCAGTAATGGTTGTATGTGGTAATGGTTTAAATATTTATATGGTCTAGAGAGGCATTTGGACTAAATGATGAAAAGGCACTTCTTGATCCACAAAGTTCTGAAAGTTTCATTTGTATGACCTAGCCCAATTATTGGTGTTTATTTATGTAGAGACGTTAGCATCTTTGATTATCAACATCATTAAAGTCTTTCATGTAATGATGGACCATCTAACTACAAAACCACTATTGCCGCCTAGGTGTTGTAGGCTACAAGAAGATTTTGAACGTTTTCACTATATATACTTAAAAGGAAAATAAGCCCTTCACCCTGGCTGCCATGTATTTTTCAATGAAATAGAATATATTGAACAATCTTGTTAGAGAGTCACCCAAGGAAAATTTGTACCAACTTATTATCAAATTGGGCCAGTACTTTCAGACAAGAAGATTTAAAAGTTTTGGCAATTTTCCCTCTTTCTGATGACATAGCAACCAAAGTTCTTTTAATTCTTTAAACAACTTTGTGCAAAAAGATTCCTTTAAAATTTATTTTTAAATTGATCCATTGGTTAAGAAGGAGAAGACAGATGAAGACACGACGGCGAGAGGCTGAGTGATCACAATAACTCACTCTGCAATTTGTTCTCAGGTGAGCTTAAAAGTGGCATTAACCAAACAAACAAACAAAACTTTATGCGCTATGATATAAATTCAAGAACTGTAAGCAAGAGTCAGAAGTCCCTGGCTATCTGATAACCCACATAATATTATAGCAAATCTGTAGCAGACGACTATGAAAATGCCTACTCAAAAATCTCTCTAATATAATATATCTGAAAAAAGTTAAAAACATTGCACCAGAGGAGAAATTTCTCCTTTTATCACAATGTTTTCTGCTGCAGATGCGTAAAAATGCCTCAATTTTAGGTAGAAAAGGGTTAAACCTTTCTCACAAATGGAAAATCTGTAGAATACGACTTCAGATACATCTGGGCAAAGCTGTGGAGAATATCTATAAATTTATGGAAAATTGTTGAAATAATTGTGGCAAGAGCAGAAAAAGATTTCTAGCTTCTTAAATTGAATGACATCAATATTAAAAGTTTGGAACAGTCCGTACCTTATAGCAGGCGGTCCATACCTTATAGCAGGACTGCTTTCGAAAATGCAACGCTCGGTTGCAACCAAACTGCGCATTGCGCAAGAATTTAAGAATACAGCATTTGGTTGTCTCTCATTAGCATTACCTTATTTTTGACGTGCATTATAACACAAGTTAATATTATTATTATTATATTATAAGTCCTCAGGAATCCATCTGCCTTCCCTGTGAATGATTTAAAAATGTTATTCCATTGTGGACTAGATTGTTGTAACCGTACAATTACAATTTTGTTTTCATGGAAAATTATCTGTATACCAGTCCCACAGTCACTTTTCACAACATTTTATAAAGTCATTATTTATATACTCCAAAACTTGATAAATTGAGATGATCAATTTAACCTCGCAGGTTTCAAATGTTTTATAATGTCATTATTTATATACACAGAAACTTAATAAACTGAGATGATCACATTAACCTCGCAGGTTTCAAACGTTCTCATGAATCAACTCTCGGTGTGAAACTCCTTCCATGATGGAACAAAACATCAAACTTCTCCTTTTTATACAATGTGTTCAACTCCCTATCAAGAAGATTCTTCCAATATTCAATATATCACACACTGGTTTTCGCAATTATGGTGTTAAAATAATGAAGGTCCTTCTGATATCTTTGAAGCAGATTAATAGGGGTTTTAGATCGCTTTAAAGAATCTTTATAGTTATATCATGAAGGCCATTTCAATTACTTGTTTGTTTACTGGATTTCTCACACCAGTACTCCACACAACATACTTTCCAAGCAACTTGCTGCTTTTTCATATAGACTGTTAGCCCATTTGGTGAAAGACGAGTGACGTGTTAAAATATGTCTGCAAATGGGAAAGGGATAAAGCTTATATTGTCCAAGATTCAGCAGCAATTGTTTCCTAAAAGAGAAGCCAGACATTCTCAGGGTGTGCTTCTACGGCTACAAAGAAGCATAATTATGAGGATGTGCAAATTATAAGAATTCATTTGAAATTTTGAATTGGCACCATGCAGCTATTTGCTGTGTGTCTACATTCCGCCAATCAGACGGCAGACTTTAAAGTAAGAAGGATTCATGTGGGTTACTTACGATGTGCTGCTTTGTAAACCAATCCCTTATAGCCATTCTACCCCTTCAGTGCTATAATTTAGAGAGGGACTAATTGTGTGCTAAGAACCCAGTTATAAGAAAATCATTGATTCATTGATGACTTCGGTTTAATGCCATTTTCAAAAATTCAGTCAAATGTCTTTCCTGGATTGCTCACACCAGTACTCCAAACAACAGTTTTTCCAAGCAATACAGGAAAATCAGCTTTCAAAGAAATTATAACCCATTTTAACAACTTCGACGACTTGGAAAACATTGAGGCAAAATCTTTGAAACTCTGTATAAATATAAGTACCAGTACATTTTAGTCTAGTACCGGTACATTTCAATCTAGTAACTGAAATGCAGTATTTAGGAGTGGCTGAAGTTGAACCGGGGCTTAACCCAAGTAATATAAATAATAAAATAACAATTTAACCCTTTCCCACATACAATTTTTCTTGCAGCATCAAAAACATGAAGGCAAAAATAATCAACATCTCAACAAAATAAGTGTTGAAAACATTGTGGCAAGAGAAATTGCTTGAATTAGTAATTTCTTTTTCAGCCACAATGTTTTCAAAAATCTGGTGCAAATGCGTCAAAAGGTGTCTATAAGTGGGAAAGGGTTAATAGATGAAGGTTTACATGAGGTTACAAGACTATAATCTTTATCTATAACAGTAATAACAATTATGATTTAATTACTTATGGTATTTTAATTAAGAAAGGGGCTGCCTAACCATTTTACCTGCATCATTTATGTGCGATTGCCATTTTTATTGCTTCACGCAAAAGAAATGTAAATGTATGAAATAACAATAAATATACCCCTTTACCTGATACAGGTGACATTTGACAACTTTGCAGTTAACCCTTTCCCACATACAACAAGTCGTCTGCTGTTGAATTGTTGTATGTGGGAAAGGGTTAATGTCTGGTGTTGTATGTGGGAAAGGGTTAATGTCTGGTGTTGTATGTGGGAAAGGGTTAATGGTGTATGTGGGAAAGGGTTAATGTCTGGTGTTGTATGTGGGAAAGGGTTAATGGTGTATGTGGGAAAGGGTTAATGTCTGGTGTTGTATGTGGGAAAGGGTTAATGGTGTATGTGGGAAAGGGTTAATGTATGGTGTTGTATGTGGGAAAGGGTTAATGTCTGGTGTTGTATGTGGGAAAGGGTTAATGTCTGGTGTTGTATGTGGGAAAGGGTTAATGGTGTATGTGGGAAAGGGTTAATGTATGGTGTTGTATGTGGGAAAGGATTAATGTCTGGTGTTGTATGTGGGAAAGGATTAATGTCTGGTGTTGTATGTGGGAAAGGATTAATGTCTGGTGTTGTATGTGGGAAAGGATTAATGTCTGGTGTTGTATGTGGGAAAGGATTAATGTCTGGTGTTGTATGTGGGAAAGGGTTAATGTCTGGTGGTGTATGTGGGAAAGGATTAATGTCTGGTGTTGTATGTGGGAAAGGGTTAATGTCTGGTGTTGTATGTGGGAAAGGATTAATGTCTGGTGTTGTATGTGGGAAAGGATTAATGTTGTATGTGGGAAAGGGTTAATGTCTGGTGTTGTATGTGGGAAAGGGTTAATGTTGTATGTGGGAAAGGGTTAATGTCTGGTGTTGTATGTGGGAAAGGATTAATGTCTGGTGTTGTATGTGGGAAAGGGTTAATGTCTGGTGTTGTATGTGGGAAAGGGTTAATGTCTGGTGTTGTATGTGGGAAAGGGTTAATGTCTGGTGTTGTATGTGGGAAAGGATTAATGTCTGGTGTTGTATGTGGGAAAGGGTTAATGTTGTATGTGGGAAAGGGTTAATGTCTGGTGTTGTATGTGGGAAAGGGTTAATGTCTGGTGTTGTATGTGGGAAAGGGTTAATGTCTGGTGTTGTATGTGGGAAAGGGTTAATGTCTGGTGTTGTATGTGGGAAAGGGTTAATGTCTGGTGTTGTATGTGGGAAAGGATTAATGTCTGGTGTTGTATGTGGGAAAGGGTTAATGTCTGGTGTTGTATGTGGGAAAGGGTTAATGTCTGGTGTTGTATGTGGGAAAGGGTTAATGTCTGGTGTTGTATGTGGGAAAGGATTAATGTCTGGTGTTGTATGTGGGAAAGGATTAATGTCTGGTGTTGTATGTGGGAAAGGGTTAATGTCTGGTGTTGTATGTGGGAAAGGGTTAATGTCTGGTGTTGTATGTGGGAAAGGGTTAATGTCTGGTGTTGTATGTGGGAAAGGATTAATGTCTGGTGTTGTATGTGGGAAAGGGTTAATGTCTGGTGTTGTATGTGGGAAAGGATTAATGTCTGGTGTTGTATGTGGGAAAGGGTTAATGTCTGGTGTTGTATGTGGGAAAGGGTTAATGTCTGGTGTTGTATGTGGGAAAGGGTTAATGTTGTATGTGGGAAAGGGTTAATGTCTGGTGTTGTATGTGGGAAAGGATTAATGTCTGGTGTTGTATGTGGGAAAGGATTAATGTTGTATGTGGGAAAGGGTTAATGTTGTATGTGGGAAAGGGTTAATGTCTGGTGTTGTATGTGGGAAAGGGTTAATGTTGTATGTGGGAAAGGGTTAATGTCTGGTGTTGTATGTGGGAAAGGGTTAATGTTGTATGTGGGAAAGGGTTAATGTCTGGTGTTGTATGTGGGAAAGGATTAATGTTGTATGTGGGAAAGGGTTAATGTTGTATGTGGGAAAGGGTTAATGTCTGGTGTTGTATGTGGGAAAGGGTTAATGTTGTATGTGGGAAAGGGTTAATGTCTGGTGTTGTATGTGGGAAAGGATTAATGTCTGGTGTTGTATGTGGGAAAGGGTTAATGTTGTATGTGGGAAAGGGTTAATGTTGTATGTGGGAAAGGATTAATGTCTGGTGTTGTATGTGGGAAAGGATTAATGTCTGGTGTTGTATGTGGGAAAGGGTTAATGTCTGGTGTTGTATGTGGGAAAGGATTAATGTCTGGTGTTGTATGTGGGAAAGGATTAATGTCTGGTGTTGTATGTGGGAAAGGGTTAATCCTTACCCTATTGCTGTTACATTTTGAGCAATTTCTCCTTTTCTGACAATGTTTTCCAAATTTAATTTGCTGCATAAGGCATCAAAATGTGGCATTCATTAGGGAAGAGTTTGCAGATAATGTGTAGCAGACAAATTTGGAAACAATGTTGCATAAGGAGAAATTGCTCAATTAGGCGCAATTTCTCCTTTTGCCATAATCTTTTCAAAATTGTTTGCTGCGGATAATCCAAATCTAGTCTGCATGTGGGAAAGGGTGAACTCATGCAACAAATCTTCAGTGGAGGACTCGAAAAACATTTTTGCAAATATAAGGGGAATCTCTCTAAATGAAAGTATAATAATTATTGGATAGATTTGAAAATATTGTTGCAAAAGGACAATGTTTACAAAAGTTGTCTGCTGCAGAGGCGTCAGAAAGTGTCTGCATCTGCGAAAATGTTAAGAAGAGAAAGCTGTACTTATACACCCCCGTCAGCATGGCTGCCGTTTTTGTCATGTCACTCAATCACTCAAGCCGTCTGCCCGAAAATAACAATAAGTGACAAATGTATAAACACAACTATCTCGGTGTATGGTTGTAATATGTGGACTGGTTTATAGGCATGGAGGATAATAAGTGACAGAACTGACAACCAGTCAAAACTGAAAATGTAAGACAAGAATTAGAAAACTCACTTTATTGGTTCATATATCAATAGGTTAGTATAATGACTGATTCCGGTCAAAATACAATCACTATCATCATTAATAAATATATATATATATGTTACCATCATAATCATTAATATTATTATTGTATTTATTATTACTACAATTATAATTAAGATTGTTATCTTTTTTATATAAATATGACATCTGAGACATGACATCATAATATAATATTATTATCATAATCATCATGAAAATCAAAATGTGATATGTACATCATTATCACTATAATCATAATTATTATTATTGCAAGTATTAGTCTGATTATTAAGTTGTTGATACTATATAAATATGACATAATCATATAAATATAGTCTGATTGTTTTTGTTGTTTTTACTACATATCAATATCCAGTATATTCATACGGGTAAACAAATCGACGGCAAAGCCGGCGATGTTTCCCGTCAATAGGTAATGTGTATGAACTTTGCAAAAAATTGCTATACCGTCTTTCCTAAAATTGTGTCCAGAGCGAACTTTTCGATGCAGTGATATGCAGTCACGATACTCGTACGTTTTCATTGGATGAAAAGAAAATATCGAAACAAAAAAAACTTCTAGAGGAAATAATTAAATATGATAATACGTACACGATAAAGGAACAAGCACAAGTTATTTTATGTGTGATAATTTGCGTGTAATAACACTCGTCGTCTATTTCTAAAACGAGTTCAAATAACAACTTGTAAGGTTTTTTTGACTTTCCGGAAGTTATAAATCCAAATTTTCTGTAATATGATGTCATAATGTGACGTCATTCTATTAGTGGTGCAGAGGTAGAGCGTCGGCTTCTTGTATTAAAGGTCCCTGGTTCGAGTCCTGTGATGAGCGGGTCCTGACTTTTTGTTTTTTTTTGTTTTTGTTTTTGTTCTGGTATTTTGATTTGTTAATTCATTGTATTTGGTTCGAAACATTGTATGTATGTTTATAATCAATAAATATGTTCTATTTTCTATGTTCCTGACTTTGGGATTTAAGTCTCCAGGAAGCAGACATCGAGCGTGATTAAAATAAGCTGAAAGCTTGTTTCACAATCGATGTAATATAAATAAGTTTAAACTAAATGAACCAAAAGGAAAACGACAGAAAGTATAGGAAACGTTAGTTTGACTTGTCACAAATGTAGTTCCGTAAATTATGGAATCGTTTTATTTGAAGTACTTTATGAAGGGCAAGTTGATTATTTGTTGTACCTGTCATCATAATTTCATGGATGTAAAATCTTGGCTATATTTTAAAGTTAAATATAGCTTAACCTGATGATGATTTTTATTTTCTTTGCTTAGGTCGGTAGGACTCGTAATTGACGTAAATAACTGATTGTGCTGCAAGCAAGGGGCTAACTGCAGTTCGCGGGGAATTATTCACCGATCACAACATATAATAAATGTTTACCCGAAATAGGTAGCACCTATAATCATATTATGTGTGTGTTACATTGTAGTACGAAACAAACCAATAAATGGGTTTTTTCGCTTATAGGTAACAGGTGTGAGATTTTTTTTTTTTCAATAACCCATGAAGCTTTCTGAAATGAAACTGGAAATCCATGGGGGCAGCCATTTTGGATATGTATAAAAAGCAGACGTAAAACACAGATTGAAAATTATTGTCGGCTTTTTAATCATTTTTTTTTAAATCGGTTTATTTGGGTATGTATAAAATGAGCAGAAAAACACGGATTGAAAATTATTGTCGTCTTTTTAATCATTTTTTTTAAAATCGATATTTAAGATCATTAAAGTCTTATGTGGGAATTAACATTTGTACGAAAAGTTAGAAATAAATGGAAATCTGTAAGAAATATGTTTTCCCGTTCTTCAAAAAACAACAGCATTAGCCTTCTACGCCCGAAACTAAATTTTGACTGTATCGTAGCCAAAGAAGGACGTGACGTCATTTCCGTTACACTTAATCTTGGCGTAACGTCAATGGAGCGACGTCGTTTCCCGCAAAAAAGTGGTATCAACATGAAAGATCCCAAATTCCTATACCTGAGCTATTGACTCACTCATTCAAAGTATAATTATTTATCAAACATTGTGGCAAAAGGATAACTTTCTCATAAGGAGCAATTGTTCTTGTGGCGACAATCTTTTCCTAAATCGTCTGTTGCATAGGCCTCAGAAACCGTCTCTAATAGGGAAAGGGTTTAGCAGAAATGTAGCCTTACATAATTTGTTCCAGTCATATTGACTGGTTGAAAAAGGCAGTCACCAGGTGGCATCAGAAAAGGGCTGATCTATTTGCTTCTTTACCATAATGCAGGTGATCGATTAAGGATCATCTTGGCCCTCATGTTTTAACCTCGTTCATTATAAATGTATTCCTTGATTTTCTGAAAGTCTTTACTTTATTATTTTCTGTTCAAATAATAGACAACAGCAATACAAATTCCAAATATGTTTTGATAATGCAAGAAACATGACATTTACTTTATTATTGTCTAATCAATTACTTATAAATCCTTTTTTATGGCCAAAGTATGCTCTTTAAAAAAAATTATAATTATCTTGCGTTTTTTTCGTAAATAGGTAGCACCTATAGATATATTAGATCTACCCATGTTCACCTCCCCTACAAAGGTACAGAATGAATTGAATAAATGTAATTTTGTTCGGTATAATAAAATAAATATTGCATGGCTTCGCCTCGGGTAACAGTATTTTCCTCATGTTGACAATATGTACTGTCACACTGGAAGCCATGCAATATTTATATAATATCATTAATATTATTTATTATGGCATATGATATCATCATTATATAATTATCAATATTATATTTAAATATATGATATAAGTTATTTTTGCTTTTTAAAGCATATGAATAAATATTTTCATAATTACAAAGCCTTCTGCAGCAGACGACTTTTAGAAATGTTATAGAAAAAAATGAAAATGTTTAAAATTAACAGTTCATCCATTTACCACAATGTTTGAAATGCTGCATGAAACATTTTCAAATAGACCCTAATGGTAGAAATATTCACTTTCTCCATTTGCCACAATATTTTCAATTTTATCAAATAATTCATTTTCCTTTATATAGAAAGATGTTCTTTATTTCATGTAAAACTAGATATTTCAAATATTCCTGTTGCAGATTTGTTGTAACAATGTGGGAAAGGGTAAAGGAAACTGATTTTGATTGATTAAAGGTTTAACGCCGTTTTTAACATTTTCTCAGTCATATCACGGCGGCCTGTTCACCTACTCATCATGTATTTCCTGCTTTTCTCACACCAGTAATCCACACAACAATCTTCCCAAGCAAGTGGCTGCTTTTCCACATAGACTTAGTCCTTTGATGGAAGGCGAATGACGCATGTCACATTGACTTTTGTCAAACGCCGGAGAGAAAGTTGGCCGAGCCGGGATTCAAACTCACAACCCCTGGGTTGACAGCCGCGTCGCTACCGACTGAGCTACTGGGGCTCCTGTTAGATAAACAACAAATCTGCAGCAGACTACTTTAAAAACATATGGGCAAATATAGGGAAAATCTTTTTAATTAATCTTTTTTTTCTTGAATTTAGTTGTAAATATTGTGGTAAAATGTTTCAAAAGACATCTGCTCCAGAGGCATCAGAAAGTGTGTGTATGTGATAAAGGGTTAAATTATCAGGTAACCAATCTGCTCCAGAGGCATCAGAAAGTGTGTGTATGTGATAAAGGGTTAAATTATCAGGTAACCAATCTGCTCCAGAGGCATCAGAAAGTGTGTGTATGTGATAAAGGGTTAAACTATCAGGTAACCAATCTGCTCCAGAGGTATCAGAAAGTGTGTGTATGTGATAAAGGGTTAAACTAACAGGTAACCAATCTGCTCCAGAGGCATCAGAAAGTGTGTGTATGTGATAAAGGGTTAAACTATCAGGTAACCAATCTGCTCCAGAGGCATCAGAAAGTGTGTGTATGTGATAAAGGGTTAAACTATCAGGTAACCAGACTTTTACTAATTAAGAATGGGCTATCAGTCTAAGTGGAAAAGCAGCCAATTGTTTGGAAAAACTGTTGTGTGGAGTACTGGTGAGAGAAAGCAAAGAAACACATGAGTAGTTAAACTCTCACAGTCATGATATGACTAAAACAATTCAATATGACTGTACAGTTTTTCTACAATTCAATATGTACAGTTTTCTACAATTCAACAAGTACAGTTTTTCTACAATTCAATATGTACAGTTTTTCTACAATTCAATATGTACAGTTTTTCTACAATTCAACAAGTACAGTTTTTCTACAATTCAATATGTACAGTTTTTCAACCATTCAACATGTACAATTTGAGTAATTTACACAACTTTCCAGTTTGTACTTTACCACTTGTGCTTTTTATTTACTTCAGAAGTTTCCATTCTGCCGAGTTCAAAAGAAGCATGTCAATACTGAACCCTTTCCCACGTACAACAAACCTGCAGCAGACTACCCTTAAAAGACCCAGATAAAATTATTATAAATGAAGGTATAATTAAAAAATAAAGTTAAAACAAATTCAGCAATATGATAAATTGGTTGTTTTGAGCAATTTTTCCTTTTGTCACAATGTTTATAAAAGCTGTCTGCTGCAGAGGCACCAACATGTACATGTATATAGGAAAGTGTTAAGGGAATAAACTTTGCATTGATTGATTGGGTTTAACACTGTTTTCAACAATTGTACTGTCATATCACAGCGGCCAGTTCACCTAGTCATGTGTCACACCAGTACTCCACACAACATACTTTCCAAGCAACTGGCTGCATTTCCAGATAGACTGGTAGACCAATGGTGGAAGACGAATGATGCTTGTTACAGTGACTTTTGTCAAACGTCGGAAAGAATGTTGGCCGAGCTGTGGTTCAAACTTGACAGTCTGTATCGCTACTGACTGAGCTACAAGGACTCGGCTGTATCGCTACTGACTGAGCTACAAGGACTCGGCTGTATCGCTACTGACTGAGCTACAAGGACTCGGCTGTATCGCTACTGACTGAGCTACAAGGACTCGGCTGTATCGCTACAGTATCCCTTGCAGGACCAACAGCAATAAATATTATAAACCTACAGTAAAAATTAAACAAATGTCAACAAAACTGATGATGAATGATAATTAATAACTAAAAGTAAGGATCAAAATGATAATAATAAAATGATGATGATGATAATGACAATGATGATGATAATAATGACAATGATGATGATAATATTGACAATGATGATGATAATAATGACAATGATAATAATAATGACAATGATAATGACAATGATGATGACAATAATGACAATGATGATGATACAATGATGATGATAATAACAATCATATTAACAAGAATAATTACCAACATAATCATCATAATTACATTTTATCATCACCTGCTAATAATTCAAAATTCCATCTTATTTTTTTTCAAAAGTCTGACTAGGACAACTTTAACATTTTCCCACCTGCAGACACATTTCAACGCATATGCAGTAGACATCTTTTGAAACCTTTCGGCAAAAGGAAAAATTGCTCATGATGAGCCAATTCTCCCCTTGCAACAATATTTTTAATTCTATTATATACGTTCAATTATAGTTTTTATCAAACTCTGGTCTAGTCCTGTTCAATGGCATTTGCTGCAAATTTGTTGCATGTGGGAGAGAGTTAACAAAATGAAAAACTGAAAAAATGTCCAGAAAAACAAAAAGAGACATAAAAGTGTTCTCAACAGAAAAAAATCTAGCATATATGCAGACACAAAAAAATTAAATATATATACTATGTGGCAGTTTTGTTTTGGAGCAAAATGTCTCGTATAAGTGTTAACCCTTTCCCATTTACAGACCCTTTCTGAAGCCTCTGCTGCATATGACTTTTGAAAACATTGTGACAAAAAAAGAAAAAGCTGGAAATGAGCAATTTCTCATTTTTTCACAATGCTTTCACTCTATTTATTAATTAACTCTCATATATGCATATTTTTCATGCTTTTGCCAGGATGTTTTCAAAGTCATCTGCTGCAGAATTGTTCTATGTGGGAAAGGTTCACATTATAATATTTTAGGGTGTTTCTTACAACCAACTGACTTGTGGTATTAATTTTAATTATATTGTTGCCACGGAAATTGTTTGGACA
Organism: Serripes groenlandicus; assembly: GCA_031761405.1. Lineage (NCBI taxonomy): Eukaryota > Metazoa > Mollusca > Bivalvia > Cardiida > Cardiidae > Serripes > Serripes groenlandicus. The sequence goes on from JASEVX010000011.1 coordinate 1,594,388, forward strand.
AAGCCAGCCCAACTTTGGCAAAATGATGTCAGGATAATGAATTTACGCAGTAACTTGTGGCATATTATGTCTTTCTACATTTCTGCAGCAGAAAGAAGACAAGAGTTTAGTTGACATTGATGGTTAAATATTTTGATGGGTTGCAGACTTGTAACTGCGGGGGGGGGGGGGGGGGGGGGGGGGGGGAATTACTGTTGCACACTTAACCTTCATTTCCTCATTATGACAGGTTTGGTCGCCATCTTACGATTGACAGAATTTATCATTCTCTGTAACAGGATCATAGAAAAGAATATTCATAACAGGATCATAGAAAGGTATAATCAAAAGGTTTATAGAAAAGTATATTCAATGGGATCATAGAAAGGTATAATCATAAAAGGTTTATAGAAAAGTATATTCATAACGGGATCATAGTAAGGTATAATCATAAAAGGTTTATAGAAAAGTATATTCATAACGGGATCATAGAAAGGTATAATCATAAAAGGTTTATAGAAAAGTATATTCATAATGGGATCATAGAAAGGTATTATTGAAAGGTATTTTCATAACGGGATCATAATTATAAAGGTTTACTCATAACAGGATCATAGAAAGGTATATTTATTACTAGATGTGTTCAACTATATATTATATTCATAAACAGTTTTAACCCCAAATTACTAGATGTGTTCAACTATATTACATTCATAAAAAGTTTCAACATGCTCAAGCCAAAAATGCGGCTTCCAGATTATTAACAAGATTGTTCTTCAACTTTGCCAAGTGACCTACTTTTTAACAGACATGACCAATATTTTAACTTGGCCTACATATCATCAAGACAAACATTCTGATAAAGTTTCAACATGCTCAAATTAAAAATGCAGCATTCCAGAGTGTTAACTTGATTTCCCTTCCATTTGTCCATATGACTTAGTTTCTGACCCAAAATGACCCATATTCAAACTTGACCTAGATACAATTCAGAAAAATGTTCTGACCAAACTTTAAGCTGCTACTGGGCAGAAAATGCGGCGTCTACAGAGTTAACAAGATTTTCCTTCAATTTGGCCTAGTGACCTAGTTTCTGATCCAACATGACCCATATTCAAACTTGGCCTAGATATTATTAAGACAAACATTCTGAAAGATTTCAAACTGCTGAAGCAAAAAATTGCGACCGCTAGAGTGTTAACAAGATTTCCCTTCAATTTGGCCTAGTGACCTAGTTTCTGATCTAATATGAGCCATATTCAAACTTGGCCTAGATATTATTAAGACAAACATTTTGACAAAATTTCAAACTGCTGAAGCAAAAAAAATTGCGACCACTAGAGTGTTAACAATATTTTCCTTCAATTTGGCCTAGTGAGTTAGTTTTTGATCCAACATGATCTATATTCGAACTTGGCCTAGATATCACTAAGACAAACATTTTGACAAAGTTTCAACATGCTCTAGTTTAAAATGCGGCTATCAGAGTGTTAACAAGACTTTCATTTAATCTAATGACCTAGTTTGTGACCCCACATGACCCCGTTTCGAACTTGGCCTAGATTTGATGGAGATGTATGTTCTGATAAACTTTCATGATGATTGGATTCAAAATGTTGCCATTTGAATGTTAACAAGCAAATGTTGAATGTGTTGGCCCGGATTAGCTTGATCTGGGTCGATACATTATGCAGACTCCATAATATCAGTTTTCTTGTGGAATGGCTCAAATATAACAAGCATACAAGCATAATTGTGATTAAGGTAGGATTTCTTGTTTCAAGAAATTATAATCTCAACTTAATTGAGTTAATAACACTGATATCTTGTTTCAGGCATGAACTGCGATAGCTACAGCAGTAACAACAAAGGCTATTAATCCAGATGTTGAGAGTTTAAACACCAACTTGGACATTTATTTTTTCTGATAGTTGACAAAGTCATTTTTACCAAAGCTTCTTTTGTCTTCTCCCATCGATTGGTTTAAAATAGTTCATGTTGGAGGGTTGCCAGTTGCCTGAGAAGAATATTGAGTGGTTCAATACTGGTGCTAGAAAGCCAGGGAACACATTGGTTAGGTGAACTAGCTGCCATCGACATAACGGAATAACTGTTAGACGGCATCTTGTTTCATGTATTTAAAATCTCACTTTGTGTAAATTATACTGACTTGTTAACTGATTTCTTGTTTCGTGAATTTAGAACTGTGACATTTAAACTGATTTCTTGTTTCGTGAATTTAAAACTGACATTTAAACTGATTTATTGTTTCGTGAATTTGGAACTGTGACATTTAAATTGATTTCTTGTTTCGTGAATTTAGAACTGTGACATTTAAACTGATTTCTTGTATCGTGAATTTAAAACTGTGAGATTTAAGCTCATTCTTGTTTCGTGAATTTAGAACTGACATTTAAACTGATTTATTGTTTCGTGAATTAAGAACTGTGACATTTAAACTGATTTCTTGTTTCGTGAATTTAGAACTGTGACATTTAAACTGATTTCTTGTTTCATGAATTTAGAACTGACATTTAAACTGATTTCTTGTTTCGTGAATTTAGAATCTCACCTTATGTAAATTATACTGACATTTAAACGTATTTCTTGTTTCGAGAATTAAGATTCTCACTAAATTAAATTAAATTATACCAACATTTAACCCTTTCCCAAATACAACAATTGTAGCAGACAACTTTGAAAACATCTGGACAAAACTGTAGAATATTTTTTATAAATGAAAGTAAGATTATTGCATGAATAGAGTTGAAAACATTATTGCAAAAGGGGAAATTGCTTGCTTTGAGAAAACTTCTCCTTTTGTCACAATGTTTTCAAAAGTCCTCTGCTGCAGAGATGTCAGAAAGCTGATTTCGTCTTTCAAGAATTTAGAATATCAGCTTATGTAAATTATATATATATACTGGCATTATAAAACTCATTTCTTGTTTCAGGAATTTAGAATCTCACTTTAAATTTTAAACTGATATTTTTGTTACAGGAGTTTAGATTTTCTACTTAAATAAACAATATTAAATTCTAAACAAGAAGACATTTGACTGGTATTAATTTCTGCTCCATCAGATTTCAGACATGTCTCAAAATCATAATAATCAATCAACCCTTTCCCACATATAACAAATCTTTAACAGACAACTTTAAAAACATCTAGGCAAAACTATGAAAAATATCTATTCATAAAAGCATTCTTGCAAAACCAAATATTGTTCACAATGACAAAATGTGTCTGTACGTTGCACAGAGTTGATTAAAACATTTTGGTTAACCCTTTTCCACATATAAACGCTTTCTGACACGTCTGCAGCACTACTTTTGAAAACACTGTGACAAAAGGAGCAATTTCTCCTTTTGCCACAGTGTTTTCAACTTTCAATTATTATACTATTATTTATTAAGATTTTTCACATTTTTGCTAATATCTTTTCAAAGTCGTTTGCTGCAGGTTTGCTGTATGTGGGAAAGGGTTAAAGTCTTTTATAAAACTGTTGACCTGTTACTATATTTTAGGATTTGCCTGCTGTAAAAGCGTGAATGTTAAAACAGAACATATTAAGAAGAAAAATGTATTTCATATGTTTGAAAACAAATGATCTAAATTGATTTTCCAAAATACTTTCAAATGTCAAAAGTTTACTTTCGAAAGGAAAGGTTGACCCTAATAGGAAATTACATTATTTCATTATGTAAAAGAACAGTTACTTATAATTGAATCAGAGAGACTTTGTGACATTCAGTTCTGTTTATGATACGGCAACCATGTCACATTCAACCCATTCCCACATGCAGAAACATGTTGACCAATCAGATGCCACGACTCTTGGAAACACTGTGGCATAAGGTAAAATACTCCTGATGAGCAATTTCTTGTTTTGCAACAATGTTTTGAACACTTACAAATAATTCAATATTTATAATGGAGGATTTTTGTTATATTTTGCCCATGTGTTTTCAATATCGTCTGTTGCAAATTTAGTGTTAATTCCTTTCCCATTATACATATTCTGCTGCAGATGACATTGATATAGAATCAAAGCGCCAATGGCACTGTAGTGGCGATCGTATGGAAAATCCTGCAAAGTAACAAGCAGTATATCGGTGTAGGGCTTGCTATTTTCAATAATAGCTAGTGCACTCTGCTGCGGGTAAATTTGAGAATGTATCAACCCTGCATCTTTTGACAGTAGAATAATGTTAGTTTGCCAGAATGTTGTCTTGGTGATTTTTTAGTTACATTCTGAAACTGGTCATGATGTGTTCAACATTAGGCCATTCCAAATTTAAGAAAAATCTAGTTGGTACTCGATAGACTACCGTTTTAGCTCATTAGAATGGCTTTTTGTAATCTAAATTGTTCGGGTAATCACATACTCAGAGCATCAGCTCATCACCAGGTCGCTAGGCCATGTTAAGATAAAATATTTCGTACACTTTAGAAATGACAAAATTATCAAGAAAGGACAGAAAACGGTGTTTGTTTCAATGATGTCCGATATTAAACAGGTCTGTTCAATTTAGTCCCTTCACATTGCATGATTGAGGGTTGTCAGAGACATATAAACATAGTGTACATGTATTTATATGTTGTTAAACTGCTTCGAAATTTGTTAGTGCAATAACAAACACAAAACATGCACAAAAAGCACAATTTCACTATTTGCCAAACTGTTCAATTTATAAAAATATAGGCATATATTATAATGCTCGATCTCCAAACTAAATTAAGCTACACTTTCAGCAACGATCGCTAATTGACTCTAGAACGTGCAGACGTGTATACATAACGTGTGTACACACTGACATCGTGTGTCCTTTAAACCTTTGTAAACCAGTCTTATCATCTAGACGCTTTCATAAAGCGTTTATAATATTGAGATTTAAGAACACCAGTCTCGCGAGCTATTTATAGAACCTTTTGGAATTTCCAGATTTGAAAATCATCAGAGTTATTTGCAATGCAGATAGAATGCGCAATGATATTTATTATCTGCCCAATCAAGATAATATTTACATATTTTAAATCTATGTAGATAATGTCTCGATATAAAACTCTAATATTAGTAACAATCCGGTACAAAAGTAGCTGTGACATAATTATTATTAATCGCGTCTCTGCATCAATGATGGAACTATAACGGATGTGAGTAAATTAGTTTGCAGTAAGGAAAATAAATATCAACCGACTTTTCAAAACCGACTATGTAAATATTTTTCGTTGTTGTTATTTCTGTTAGCATTGTGGCGATTATCAAACCAATCGCCACAAAAACTCTGATGCATCTGCAGCAGACAACATTTGAAAATATTGTGGCAAAAGTAGAAAATGCTCATAATGAGTAATTCCAACTAATGCCACAATGTTTTCAACTCTATTCTATAGTTAAACCTTCATTTATAGAGATTTTCTACATTTTAGCTTATATGTTTTCAGTCATCTGCTTCAGATTTGTTGTATGTGGAAAAGGGTTAAACATTCAGGCAACAGGAGAAAATGCTCATTCAAACTGTTGTCATGTACTGATGAATCAATGGGCGTCTGCAATTTGAGAGAGGGGTGAATGGTTTCCTTTATATTATATTGACATGTTAATGGTGGGCTAAAGGTTAAATGGTAACCTGCTGTAGAGGCGTCACAGCGTGTCTGTATGTGAGAAAGGGTTTATGTTGATGATCTTGTCTTCACAAGGGCTAGGAGGCTGTCACTAAAACATGTCAGGATTAGTCAGTGAACATCCAACATGACAAAATTCATTTTAACAACCTAGGAAATATTCTTTTGTCTCTTAATTGTTTACCTTACACAACATTTTAAACCCTTTCCGATATACAACAAATCTCAGCAGACAAATTTGAAAACATTTAAATGAAAAGGGGGCAAAATCTCTATTTGATTATAAATTATGAATGAGTGAATAACATTGAGGCAAAATAAGAAACTGAAAAATATGGAAAATGAATTACAACAATGTGAACAAATCTCTACAAATATAAGTTCAGTTAGTGAACAGATTTGACACATTATGTACTAATAAATGAAAGGACTTTGGGATAACCAGAAAACGCTCATCATGAGCAATGTTTACTTCAGTTACAATGTTTACTTCAAATGCGTCAAAATGTGTCTGCAAGTGGGAAAGGGTTAAATTAGTCTGCAAGTGGGAAAGGCTTAAAGAAAAAGTCTTCTTCAGCTTCATCAAAAGCAGTAAAAAAAAACTACCTTTTCAGATGGTGTATTTATGTGTTAACTTTCAAACAAACAAACAATCTGCAGCAGACAAAAAATACCCACACAATTATGGAAAGTCAGAGAAAGCGTCCGTATGTGGGAAAGGGTTTAATGCCACATACAACAAATCTGCAGCAGACAACTTTAAAAGCATTATGACTACATTATGACTACATGTAGGCAAAAATATGAATTTATTTTACATGAAAGTATCATTACTGAAAAGATTGGAAATCATTGAGGCAAATGGAGTAATTTCTCATTAAAAGCAATTTCTCCATTTGCCTCAATTTTTCTAAAGTTGTTCTGCAGAGGCACCAGAAAGCGTCTGTATGTATGAATGGGTTAACCCTTTCCCTCATATAGACGTGTTCTGACGTTTCTGCAGCAGACGACTTTTTGAAAACATTGTAACAAAAGTAGAACAAAACAAGCAATTTCTCCTTTCGCCACAATGTTTTCAACTTTTGTCAGTAAGTTAACCTTCATATATAGGGATTTTGTGTGTTTTTGATGAGATGTGTTCAATGTCATCTGCTGCAGATTTGTTGTATGTAGGAAAGGGTTAAATCCCACATTTGACAATATAACCCTATATTGTGCACCTCTAAAGAACAGTCTCACTGCCATGACTGTTTTGAATACCAATAGCATGACTGTTTTGAATACCAATAACATGACTGTTTTGAGTACCAATAGCATGACTGTTTTGAATACCAATAATATGACTGTTTTGAGTACCAATAGCATGACTGTTTTGAATACCAATAGCATGACTGTTTTGAATACCAATAATATGACTGTTTTGAATACCAATAGCATGACTGTTTTGAATACCAATAGCATGACTGTTTTGAATACCAATAATATGACTGTTTTGAGTACCAATAGCATGACTGTTTTGAATACCAATAATATGACTGTTTTGAATACCAATAACATGACTGTTTTGAGTACCAATAGCATGACTGTTTTGCATACCAATGATATGACTGTTTTGAGTACCAATAATATGACTGTTTTGAATACATATAATATGACTGTTTTGAATACCAATAACATGACTGTTTTGAGTACCAATAACATGACTGTTTTGAGTACCAATAACATGACTGTTTTGAGTACCAATAGCATGACTGTTTTGAATAACAATAATATGACTGTTTTGAGTACCAATAATATGACTGTTTTGAATACCAATAATATGACTGTTTTGAATACCAATAACATGACTGTTTTGAATACCAATAACATGACTGTTTTGAGTACCAATAACATGACTGTTTTGAGTACCAATAATATGACTGTTTTGAGTACCAATAATATGACTGTTTTGAGTACCAATAATATGACTGTTTTGAGTACCAATAATATGACTGTTTTGAGTACCAATAATATGACTGTTTTGAATACCAATAACATGACTGTTTTGAGTACCAATAATATGACTGTTTTGAATACCAATAATATGACTGTTTTGAGTACCAATAATATGACTGTTTTGAATACCAATAATATGACTGTTTTGAATACCAATAACATGACTGTTTTGAATACCAATAACATGACTGTTTTGAGTACCAATAACATGACTGTTTTGAGTACCAATAACATGACTGTTTTGAATACATATAATATGACTGTTTTGAGTACCAATAATATGACTGTTTTGAGTACCAATAATATGACTGTTTTGAGTACCAATAATATGACTGTTTTGAGTACCAATAACATGGCTGTTTTGAGTACCAATAACATGACTGTTTTGAGTACCAATAATATGACTGTTTTGAATACATATAACATGACTGTTTTGAGTACCAATAATATGACTGTTTTGAATACATATAACATGACTGTTTTGAGTACCAATAATATGACTGTTTTGAATACATATAACATGACTGTTTTGAGTACCAATAACGTGACTGTTTTGAATACATATAATATGACTGTTTTGAATACCAATAACATGACTGTTTTGAGTACCAATAACATGACTGTTTTGAGTACCAATAATATGACTGTTTTGAGTACCAATAATATGACTGTTTTGAGTACCAATAATATGACTGTTTTGAATACCAATAACATGACTGTTTTGAGTACCAATAACATGACTGTTTTGAGTACCAATAACATGACTGTTTTGAGTACCAATAATATGACTGTTTTGAGTACCAATAATATGACTGTTTTGAATACATATAACATGACTGTTTTGAGTACCAATAATATGACTGTTTTGAATACATATAACATGACTGTTTTGAGTACCAATAATATGACTGTTTTGAATACATATAACATGACTGTTTTGAGTACCAATAATATGACTGTTTTGAATACATATAACATGACTGTTTTGAGTACCAATAACATGACTGTTTTGAGTACCAATAACATGACTGTTTTGAATACATATAACATGACTGTTTTGAATACCAATAATATGACTGTTTTGAGTACCAATAACATGACTGGTTTGAGTACCAATAACATGACTGTTTTGAATACCAATAATATGACTGTTTTGAGCACCAATAATATGACTGTTTTGAATACCAATAACATGACTTTTTTGAATACCAATAACATGACTGTTTTGAGTACCAATAACATGACTGTTTTGAGTACCAATAACATGACTGTTTTGAATACATATAATATGACTGTTTTGAGTACCAATAATATGACTGTTTTGAGTACCAATAATATGACTGTTTTGAGTACCAATAACATGACTGTTTTGAATACATATAACATGACTGTTTTGAGTACCAATAACATGACTGTTTTGAGTACCAATAACATGACTGTTTTGAGTACCAATAACATGACTGTTTTGAGTACCAATAACATGACTGTTTTGAGTATCAATAACATGACTGTTTTGAGTACCAATAACATGACTGTTTTGAATACCAATAACATGACTGTTTTGAGTACATATAACATGACTGTTTTGAGTACCAATAGCATGACTGTTTTGAGTACATATAACATGACTGTTTTGAGTACCAATAATATGACTGTTTTGAAAGCCAATAACATGACTGTTTTGAGTACCAATAATATGACTGTTTTGAATACCAATAACATGACTGTTTTGAGTACCAATAACATGACTGTTTTGAGTACCAATAATATGACTGTTTTGAATACCAATAACATGACTGTTTTGAATACATATAACATGACTGTTTTGAATACCAATAATATGACTGTTTTGAGTACCAATAATATGACTGTTTTGAGTACCAATAATATGACTGTTTTGAGTACCAATAACATGACTGTTTTGAATACATATAATATGACTGTTTTGAATACCAATAACATGACTGTTTTGAGTACCAATAATATGACTGTTTTGAGTACCAATAATATGACTGTTTTGAATACCAATAATATGACTGTTTTGAGTACCAATAACATGACTGTTTTGAATACATATAACATGACTGTTTTGAGTACCAATAACGTGACTGTTTTGAATACATATAATATGACTGTTTTGAATACCAATAACATGACTGTTTTGAGTACCAATAACATGACTGTTTTGAGTACCAATAATATGACTGTTTTGAGTACCAATAATATGACTGTTTTGAGTACCAATAATATGACTGTTTTGAATACCAATAACATGACTGTTTTGAGTACCAATAACATGACTGTTTTGAGTACCAATAACATGACTGTTTTGAGTACCAATAATATGACTGTTTTGAGTACCAATAATATGACTGTTTTGAATACATATAACATGACTGTTTTGAGTACCAATAATATGACTGTTTTGAATACCAATAATATGACTGTTTTGAGTACCAATAACATGACTGTTTTGAATACATATAACATGAATGTTTTGAGTACCAATAATATGACTGTTTTGAATACATATAACATGACTGTTTTGAGTACCAATAATATGACTGTTTTGAATACATATAACATGACTGTTTTGAGTACCAATAACATGACTGTTTTGAGTACCAATAACATGACTGTTTTGAATACATATAACATGACTGTTTTGAATACCAATAATATGACTGTTTTGAGTACCAATAACATGACTGTTTTGAGTACCAATAACATGACTGTTTTGAGTACCAATAACATGACTGTTTTGAGTACCAATAATATGACTGTTTTGAAAGCCAATAACATGACTGTTTTGAGTACCAATAATATGACTGTTTTGAATACCAATAACATGACTGTTTTGAGTACCAATAACATGACTGTTTTGAGTACCAATAATATGACTGTTTTGAATACCAATAACATGACTGTTTTGAATACATATAACATGACTGTTTTGAATACCAATAATATGACTGTTTTGAGTACCAATAATATGACTGTTTTGAGTACCAATAATATGACTGTTTTGAGTACCAATAACATGACTGTTTTGAATACATATAATATGACTGTTTTGAATACCAATAACATGACTGTTTTGAGTACCAATAATATGACTGTTTTGAGTACCAATAATATGACTGTTTTGAATACCAATAATATGACTGTTTTGAGTACCAATAACATGACTGTTTTGAATACATATAACATGACTGTTTTGAGTACCAATAACGTGACTGTTTTGAATACATATAATATGACTGTTTTGAATACCAATAACATGACTGTTTTGAGTACCAATAACATGACTGTTTTGAGTACCAATAATATGACTGTTTTGAGTACCAATAATATGACTGTTTTGAGTACCAATAATATGACTGTTTTGAATACCAATAACATGACTGTTTTGAGTACCAATAACATGACTGTTTTGAGTACCAATAACATGACTGTTTTGAGTACCAATAATATGACTGTTTTGAGTACCAATAATATGACTGTTTTGAATACATATAACATGACTGTTTTGAGTACCAATAATATGACTGTTTTGAATACCAATAATATGACTGTTTTGAGTACCAATAACATGACTGTTTTGAATACATATAACATGAATGTTTTGAGTACCAATAATATGACTGTTTTGAATACATATAACATGACTGTTTTGAGTACCAATAATATGACTGTTTTGAATACATATAACATGACTGTTTTGAGTACCAATAACATGACTGTTTTGAGTACCAATAACATGACTGTTTTGAATACATATAACATGACTGTTTTGAATACCAATAATATGACTGTTTTGAGTACCAATAACATGACTGGTTTGAGTACCAATAACATGACTGTTTTGAGTACCAATAACATGACTGTTTTGAGTACCAATAATATGACTGTTTTGAGTACATATAACATTACTGTTTTGAGTACCAATAATATGACTGTTTTGAGTACCAATAATATGACTGTTTTGAATACCAATAATATGACTGTTTTGAGTACCAATAACATGACTGTTTTGAGTACCAATAACATGACTGTTTTGAGTACCAATAACATGACTGTTTTGAGTACCAATAACATGACTGTTTTGAGTACCAATAACATGACTGTTTTGAGTACCAATAACATGACTGTTTTGAATACCAATAACATGACTGTTTTGAGTACATATAACATGACTGTTTTGAGTACCTATAGCATGACTGTTTTGAGTACATATAACATGACTGTTTTGAGTACCAATAATATGACTGTTTTGAATGCCAATAACATGACTGTTTTGAGTACCAATAACATGACTGTTTTGAGTACCAATAATATGACTGTTTTGAGTACCAATAACATGACTGTTTTGAGTACCAATAATATGACTGTTTTGAATACCAATAACATGACTGTTTTGAGTACCAATAATATGACTGTTTTGAGTACCAATAATATGACTGTTTTGAGTACCAATAATATGACTGTTTTGAGTACCAATAACATGACTGTTTTGAGTACCAATAATATGACTGTTTTGAGTACCAATAATATGACTGTTTTGAGTACATATAACATTACTGTTTTGAGTACCAATAATATGACTGTTTTGAGTACCAATAATATGACTGTTTTGAATACCAATAACATGACTGTTTTGAGTACATATAACATGACTGTTTTGAGTACCAATAATATGACTGTTTTGAATACCAATAACATGACTGTTTTGAGTACCAATAACATGACTGTTTTGAGTACCAATAACATGACTGTTTTGAGTACCAATAATATGACTGTTTTGAATACCAATAACATGACTGTTTTGAGTACATATAACATGACTGTTTTGAGTACCAATAACATGACTGTTTTGAGTACATATAACATGACTGTTTTGAGTACCAATAATATGACTGTTTTGAATACCAATAACATGACTGTTTTGAGTACCAATAATATGACTGTTTTGAATACCAATAACATGACTGTTTTGAGTACCAATAACATGACTGTTTTGAGTACCAATAATATGACTGTTTTGAGTACCAATAATATGACTGTTTTGAGTACCAATAACATGACTGTTTTGAGTACCAATAATATGACTGTTTTGAGTACCAATAATATGACTATTTTGAGTACATATAACATTACTGTTTTGAGTACCAATAATATGACTGTTTTGAGTACCAATAATATGACTGTTTTGAGTACATATAACATGACTGTTTTGAGTACCAATAATATGACTGTTTTGAGTACCAATAACATTACTGTTTTAATTACCAATAATGAAGTGTTTGCTTGTGTAATAAGAAATATTATGAGACAAATAAAGAGAGTTTATTCCCCACGACCAAAGTTTATTCCCCACAACCAAAGGCCTTGTACTGTTATTCTAATTCAGTGATGAGTGGCAAGAGTCATCTCTGTAATTGGGAAGGCAACACAAGATCTTCCTCTTACAGTTGGAATGTTAAAGTTCAATTTTAAATGTGTGATTTTTGTCAACCAAGCAGCAAGGAAGTTGAAAAAACCCTCCCTACTCTAATTTCACTAAGGTTGAGAGTAATTAAGAAAACAATTAATTCTGACAGGTATCAGGGACTGCGGATGCCATTTCTGCAGGCAAACTGAGACAAGGCACATGCACAACTCCTGAAAGAACTGTAGATTGATGGTGTTAAGGCAAAATGACGGTAGCTCCATAAACACTTTCCTGATAATGAGCGTTTTAAAAGTTATCTGCTTCAGATGTGTTGTATGTGGGAAAAGGTTAATGTCATATGATGTTGTTAAATTTTAACACTTTCCAACTTTTTGACGCGTTTTGACACATCTGCAGCAGAAAACTCTTGAAAACGTTCGACAATAGGCAAAATCACTCATTATAACCAATTTTGCATTTTCTCACAATGTTTTCAACTTTATTTGATAATTCAACTCTCATTTATGGAGATTATACACATTTTTGAGAAGTTTTCTGCTGCAGATGTGTTGTATTTGAGACAGGGAAATTGTGATATGATGTCATATGATACATTCTTTTAACATAATGTGGAGGCAGAGTTAACCATTTCTAGATTCTTCTTGTGTTGCATTAACCATTAACCATTTCTCACTTGCATTTTCTGACAGATCTGTGGCCGACGTCATTTTTTAAAACCTTGAGCATACTGAACAGTTTCTCCTTTTACCACAATGTTAACTCTATCCAATAATTATACTTAATTCAGAGAGATTTTCCAAATATTCATCAATTCTAATTTGTTATCTGAGGTAAAGAATAAAGATAATGGGGATGTGTGTAGTGAAATATTTTTGGTTCTTGTGTTGCATTCACAATTAGAAGAGAGACAGTGGTGCAGAGGTAGAGTGTCGGCCTCTTGTATCAAAGGTTTGGTTTGAGTCCTGTGATGAGCGGGTCATGACTTTGCATTCACAATTAGCTAGAAGAAGACAGTGGTGCAGAGGTAGAGCGCCGGCCTCTTGTATCAAAGGTTTGGTTCGAGTCCTGTGATGAGCGGGTCATGACTTTGGGATTTTTCCATACAAACAGTGCGAGTACTGGTTAAGTCTCCAGGAAGCAGACATTAAGCATGCTTAATATAAGCTGAAAGCTTGCTTCGCAATCGATGTAAAATAAATAATGTTTAAAATTAAATTAGCTAGAAATCCTGATGCAGAATAATATTCCCACACTCTGTTTTCAAGATGTAATTCAAGAACTTTTCAAGTATATTTCCAATACATTTTCAAAACCTAAAATGAAATATACATGTATCCTGCTGTTAGGAGATCATAAGGAGCAATTTGATGTTTGACTACAATGTTTTCAAACGTCATCAGCTGTAGCTGCGTGAATATACCGTATATGGGTTAAACATTTAGAAAATATAATAATGTTTAAAATGGTATAAAGTGCTAATAATTGTTTGTAGCAGGGCTCCGAAAATTTTGAAATCTCAATCTGTCCGGTAAAAAATATGAACAATTTCTTGAAAGGAAAGTTTAATCATTGAAAAGAGTTGAAAACATTGTGAGCAAAACAGAGAATGCTCATGATGAGCTGTTTCCCTTTAGTCGCAATGTTTTCTAAAGTGGTCTGCTGCATAATGTGTCAAAATGTGTCAAAATGTGGAAATAAGAGTAAAATTAAGGGTTATACAATTATTTTACAAAAGAAGCAAAAGTTGGAAAGTAATTTAAATATTATTAACTGACATATATCTCTGTGCTAGTATCTCAGGGTTGCACCACTTTGATGTCTAGTTTAACTTGCATAACTCTCTCGTCAGTGTATGTCTGCTCTGATCTCTCGTCAGCGTATGTCTGCTCTGATCATTACGATAATTATCGACTTAATGATTAACAACACTAGTGGATAAACCATCATCATCAACACAACACCTTCCTTGTGAAATCATTTTGAGTCTATTGCATAAAAAACATATCCTATAATATTTAAACCAGTTTGCTATAATCACAGCCAGTAGATAAATACAGAAATTGATATGAATTTATCACGGCTCAAGGATATCCACGACTGAAAATCGCACATTTCAAATGAAAAAATAATTCATTTAAAAAATCTGCATCTGGATTTAAACCCTTATACCTTTCCTGCATACAATAAATCTTTATAAACAACAATACAAAAATAGGAAAACAAAAGCTTAATTTTTAAAGAGTCGTATATATATGTGGTAAAAGGAGAAATTTTTATAATTATGAATTTACAGCAATGTGTTATTAAATGTCATCTGCTATGGATGTGCCAATGTTTGTTCAGTGTTTGCAGGCGCGTAGCTGGGTCGATTTGTGGACTACGCACCATTCTAGGGGGTCGTCTATATGGGATCAGGTGACTTCTGACGTATATTTCACAATATCTAAATGAGCCTACTCGATACCCTTATGTACGGCACATCTACACAAACTACCCTTAAAAAGTTTGCAGCATTCGGAATTTTTTTTTAACAACATTAACTGGCACTTCAACAAATGTGAAGCCTCGAAGAAACCGAACTGAGTGATCGCAGTTCATATGCCCCGGCTTTGGCATCACTATAGTTATGGAAGAGGTCATCTAAGCTGTCAACGACCGCCGTATACGAGCATTTGAAAGCGTTAAGTGCGACTGTAATTTAGTCCGATGTTCCATGTGTTTTATGCTTACTTAGTTTCATGAAAACACAACAACCGTTTGCCCGAGAAGTAAAACAGGAACGCCACTTCTTGAACGGTCTTTATCATGTTTCTGGCAAGTGGCTCCTCGGACGCATGATATAGCAATGTTGTGAGCTTTGCAGTGGTTGTACACTGCGTCGGGAATTATCTGCCGAACTCGCTCGAACACCATGGAACTTTCTGGACATGTTGGTACTCCATCGTAGCCTAACCGACTTGGTTGTATGGTCGAAGTACCTCAAACAGAGCGTCACTTGCTCCATTGTAGATGCGTCATTGGCTTCGTCTGTCATTAACCCAAAGAACGGAACACTTTTGCATTTGCGCAAAATTTCCTCTCTGATTTGATCCCCGCATATCGTGATTACTTAATTTTGTATAGCGGATGAAGTGTATCGCGTCACCGTTCTTCAAATGATCACGCAGCACAGGGTTATATTTGGCATGGTATTCTAAAAGTGCTTTAAAGTTCCCATTTGTATCCTCATGACCACGTATACTATAGCTAGATTGTGTTTACAACAAAGGATATAGTTGTATCAATTGTGCCTTGTAATACATGTATGTTCTTGCTAATTATTGGCATAGGAAACTGATTGGGCAATGCTTTTCTTAATTCCAGACATAACTGTAGTGAAACGTTCAGCCGCTTCAAGCGAATGCGCATGTGTCTTGCACTTAATGTGAGCGGTGATGACCTTGCCAAGATTGCTTGGGTCGGTTGATTGTTGCAGGTTGCGACACTAGCGATCTCTTCTCAGATCCAAATAAATGACACGGACCACAATTCGCTCCAACAATAGAATTCGAATATCGTACTCCCATGTACAATATGAAAATACTATATGACTGTATACAAACTACATAGGACATCTAATATTATCAATAAATATAGATTATTCATGTGACAATTTGATCATGTCTGAATTGTACTGATTTGTCCGTTTTCACCCTTACCCTCCATAGGGTCCTGTTTTTATTGCATTTTTATTGCATTTTTCGCATTTGTTTCATTTTCATTTTTGGAACTCTCAAAATATTTCTTACGCACGTGCGTACGTGCGTAAGCATAGCTACGCGCCTGGTTTGGGGAAGGGATATAAAGGGTTATAAGCTTGCTGAACAATATAATTTTATGAAAGTTTCAGAAAATGTCATCAAGCTGTGTACTGTGTAGAGCACATCTAGAATTTAAACAAGAGGGCCATGATGGCCCTGGAATCGCTCACCTGATTTTTTTTTTCACTTTAGCTATATAAGCCCCGCCCCCTGGCAGCCATAGTTTCCGACCAATCAACTTGGCTTGAAGGAATCTGATAGGAGGGTAAGCCTAGGAACATTTCTACAAAATTATTTGAATATTAGCCAAACACTTTTGGAGGAGAAGTTTTCACTATAGCCATATAATGCAAAATAGCCCTGCCCACTGGGGGCCATGTTTTTCGACCAATCAACATGGCTTGAAGGAATATGATAGAGGGTCACCCTAGGAACAATTCTACAAAATTATTTGAAAATTGGCCTGACACTTTCGGAGGAGAAGATTTTTTAAGTTTTCACTATAGCCATATACGGCAAAATAGCCCCGCCCCCCTGGCGGCCATGTTTTTTGACCAATCAACATGGCTTGAAGGAATCTGATAGAGGATCACCCAAGGAATATTTCTACAAAATTATTTGAAAATCGGCCTGACAATTTCGGAGGAAAATATTTTTTAAGTTTTCACTATAGCCATATAAGGCAAAAAAGCCCCGCCCCCATGGCGGCCATGTTTTTTGACCAATCAACATGGCTTGAAGGAATCTGATAGAGGGTCATCCAAGGAACATTTTTATACAATAATTTCAAAATCTGCCAACCAGTTTGGGAGAAGAAGAATTTTGATTTTTTTTTTTGTTTCGTTGCCATGGAAACCAGAATTCTGCATGGATCCCAAAAATTTGAAGGAATTCTGGTGAGGTCATTGAGAGGATGCTTTCTGTGAAGTTTCATCCCAATTGACCCACTGGTTACTGAGGAGAAGATGTTGAAGAGTTTTTAAGTTTTCACTTTGGCCATATAAGGCAAAATAGCCCGACCCCCTGGCGGCCATGTTTTTCAACCAATCAACATGGCTTGAAGGAATCTGATAGAAAGTCACCCAAGGAACATTTCTACAAAATTATTTGAAAATCGGCCTGACACTTATGGAGGAGAAGATTTTCACTAAAACCATTAAAGGCAACATAGCAGGACGCACACCGCACGACACACGACGGACGCCGGACAAAAGGCGATCACAATAATTCACCTTGAGCAAAGCTCAGGTGAGCTAAAAAATAGTGAGGAAAAGAAGAAAACACTGTTTCAAACAGTATGAGCATTTTCTGTTTTTCAACAGTTGGGTTCGAGTGTCGTCTGCTGCAGATGAGTTATAATGAGTTTGCATGTTAGAAAGGATTAACTCAGCTGAAATATATCTGAAAGTAAAGTCAAGCTGCTGAGATCACATCTAGAATTTGGAAAACAGTGGAAAAAAAAAGAACTTTCCCCTCTAATTTAATTTTTGATATCCAATTATCAAAATAAACATAGCCACATCCAGAATAGTTGAACAATAAAAGGAATTGCATTCTCATATTGGGGGCAAAACACAATCTCGTTAAAACCAGACCTAAATCTTAGCAATAACTGGGGTCAAAGTCATATAAATCTTAGCAATAACTGGAGTCAAAGTCATATAGATCTTAGCAATAACTGGGATCAAAGTCATATATCCAATAACCACATGGGGTCAAAGTCATATAAATATTAGCAATAACTGGGGTCAATGTCATATATCCAATAACTGGGGTCAAAGTCATATATCCAATAACTGGGGTCAAAGTCATATAAATATTAGCAATAACTGGGGTCAAAGTCATAAAAATCTTAGCAATAACTGGGATCAAAGTCATATATCCAATAACTGGGGTCAATGTTATATAAATCTTAGCAATAACTGGGGTCATTGTCATAAAAATCTTAGCAATAACTGGGGTCAATGTCATATAAATCTTAGCAATTACTGGGGTCATTGTCATATAAATCTTAGCAATAACTGGGGTCATTGTCATATATCCAATAACTGGAGTCAAAGTCATATATCCAATAACTGGGGTCAAAGTCATATATCCAATAACTGGGGTCAAAGTCATATAAATATTAGCAATAACTGGGGTCAAAGTCATAAAAATCTTAGCAATAACTGGGGTCATTGTCATATAAATCTTAGCAATAAGTGGGGTCAATGTCATATATCCAATAACTGGGGTCAAAGTCATATATCCAATAACTGGGGTCAAAGTCATATAACTTTTGTCAATAACACATCTTCTTCCAAACATGCAGCTTCATACCAAGTGTGTAACTCTAGGAGCAAAAGTACAAGAGATCGCCTGACTTAGTAAGCTAATTAATGTAGTCTAGGTCAATTGACCCTATTTGTGTATGTGACATAACATCTTCACTGCATTCAAATCTGAATTGGTAAGCCATTAGGTACAATAGCATAGGACATTGGTCCACACAAGTTTTATTTCTTTAAACAGGTGTCAGAGGTCAAGGTCAAGGTCACAGTAATCCATGACTAATTGTCAACCAAACATGCAAAGTATGTTTACCACATTTCGTAACTCTAAGAGAAATCGAATATGAGAAATAGCCTGTAGTGATTTAGAGCTATCACTGAATATGATGAATATCCAACACAGCACTTTACCACAGGATTTGGAAAAATCCTGATTTTTTGGGGAAAAATGTACAATATTTGACCAGGAGCCTTTATTCAATAGTAAAATTATCAACCAAAAAACGTGGTGGCAACCATACCATTTACTTCTCACACCATTGAAGTAATCTAAGTGGGGAAATTGCACTTGCTATAGAAGCTTCCTATAACATTTCATTGAATTCCATCCAACATCCAACTGGAATGCCATCAGGCACTGCATGTCTCCTCTTTGTATAAATGCTTCCTATAAAATATCATTGAATTCCACCCAGTGACATGTCTTCTCTTTGTTTAAATGCTTCCTATAAAATATCATTGAATTCCATCCAGTGACATGTCTTCTCTTTGTATAAATGCTTCCTATAAAATATCATTGAATTCCACCCAGTGACATGTCTTCTCTTTGTATAAATGCTTCCTATAAAATATCATTGAATTCCACCCAGTGATTGCTAAGAAACAAGGCGGACACGAATGTTGGTTTATAACAGTATGTATAATAATCACAATACAAAAAACATCCAACTGGAATGCCATCCAACACTGCACATCTCCTCTTGGTATAGAAGCTTTCCTTGAAATTTGATTGAAATCCAAACAGTAGTTGCTGAGAAACAGCTCGGACAAATCAACCAACCAGCCAACCTACCAGTACAGTGACTCATTCCTATAAAACCTCGACCTAAACTATGTTTGTGGGAGGAATCCGCTGTGGTCGAGTGGTTAGCGTCGGGGATTTCAAAACCGGGTGTCCCGGGTTCGATCCCCAGTCGCGGCACTACGGTCATGGTGGAGTGCCCTTCGGCAAGACACATTTTCTAGCCTAGTACTGGTTTGTTTACCCAGGGAACATGAATAATTCAATTTAATTGCGCGCTAAATGACCTTAGCTGTTGATGCGCCATAAAACAATATACATTCATTCATGTTTGTGGGAGTATAATTAAGGAGCATTGAAAATATATTTTAGGACAAGGACTGGTGTATACTAATAAGACAAGTACAAACATTGCTGCAAAATGCATCAAAAAAAGGTTGTGCAGTGGAGTGAAACAGTCAAGGTTGTGCAGTGGAGTGAAACAGTAAAGGTTGTGCAGTGGAGTGAAACAGTCAAGGTTGTGCAGTGGAGTGAAACAGTCAAGGTTGTGCAGTGGAGTGAAATAGTCAAGGTTGTGCAGTGGAGCGAAACAGTCAAGGTTGTGCAGTGGAGAGAAACAGTCAAGGTTGTGCAGTGGAGCGAAACAGTCAAGGTTGTGCAGTGGAGTGAAACAGTCAAGGTTGTGCAGTGGAGTGAAACAGTAAAGGTTGTGCAGTGGAGTGAAACAGTCAAGGTTGTGCAGTGGAGTGAAACAGTCAAGTTTGTGCAGTGGAGCGAAATAGTCAAGGTTGTGCAGTGGAGCGAAACAGTCAAGGTTGTGCAGTGGAGCGAAATAGTCAAGGTTGTGCAGTGGAGCGAAATAGTCTTTAGACCAACTTTACTTGATTTGCTTATTCCATATACGGATGCGTATAATGACACTTGTGTAGTAGATGCGTATAATGACACTTGTGTAGTAGATGTGTATAATGACACTTGTGTAGTAGATGTGTATAATGACACGTGTGTAGTAGATGTGTATAATGACACTTGTGTAGTAGATGTGTATAATGACACTTGTGTAGTAGATGTGTATAATGACACTTGTGTAGTAGATGTGTATAATGACACTTGTGTAGTAGATGCGTATAATGACACTTGTGTGTAGTAGACGACTTTTTAAAACATTGTAGCGAAAGGAGAAATTTCTCATAATGAGCAATTTCTTCTTTTGCTGCAATGGTTTCAACTATTTTTGATTATTATACTATCTTTTATAGAAATTTCAATCTAGATCTATTTGCATAGATGTTTCCAAAGACGTCTGTTGTCAAATTAATTAATATATGTAGTACTTAAATTATTAAAGTTGATGAGCTTGTAAGCAACTGCAAGGCATTTAAGAAAATCGGAAGCCAAGTAAACAAAATCATAAATTACTATTTTCTACGAAGTTGTGAATGTTCTTCAGTTGGAGACAGACAGACATTATTAATTAGAATAGAACACCCTGAGCCTTCCGTTCAAATGATTTGAAAGAAAACACCACACTGTAGCACATGAACACATCATGGACAGTTTCTATGTAGTGAAAATAAACCATATTTATAATAAACTTCAAAACATTGTGAACAAGAGTCCTAAGAGGGCCAGTATCGCTCCACGGCCATTAGGCAAAAATTGAATCTCTGAACAGCCCCGCCCCCTGATGGCCATGGTTTTTGACCAATCAACATGGCTTGAAGGAATCTGATAGATGGTCACCCGAGGAACATTTCTCCAAAATTATTTTGAAATCTTTCGGTTTTCACTATAGCCATATAAGGCAAAATAGCCCCGCCCTCTGGCGGCCATGTTTTTCGACCAATCAACATGGCTTGAAGGAATCTGATAGAGGGTCACTCAAGGAAAATTTCTAAAAAATTATTTGAAAATCGGCCAGACACTTTCGGAGAAGAAGATTTTTTAAGTTTTCACTATTTTTTTTGTTTTTCGGTTACCATGAAAACCAGAATTTTGCATGGATCCAAAAAATTTGAAGGAATTTAGGAGAGGACATTGAGAGGATGCTTCCTATGAAGTTTCATCCAAATTGGCTAAGTAGTTAGGGAGGAGAAGTAGTTTGAAGCAAAAAGTTAACGCACGCAACGCACCCACCCACGCACACACGACGGACAATTCGCCATGATAAAATGGAGTTGCATCTACATGTGGGAAAGAGGGGTTTAATTATTATTTATCTTTACATTACAAGTACAAGAGAAAGTTGATGCAAGGCATCAATGTCACTGGAAAAGACTGCATTAATTTATTTGTTAACACACATGCATTATTGACTTTCATTAGTCTTATAATTTTTTCATCAAGGACTAATTCCAGGATTTTTGAAATTCCACATACACATTTAAGGATTCTTTTGGTCAGGATTTTGGATTTTTTTGTATATGTCAAGAAAACCACAACAAATACAGTTTTGGATTTAAATATTCATGCAATAAAAAGCTATTTAACCTTTCCATGTTTGAAGCAACAATGAAAACCTTTAAACGTTTAAAACATTGAGAAAACGGTTAAATTGCTGAAGACATGAACTTTCTCCTTTTAAATAATAATTATAATAAATATTTCACAAATGTTAAAATTTATCCTCATATGTTTAAAAGTAGACCACACTTGAAACACCATATCAGCTAAATTGTTTATTTAAATCATTAATGTTTACAATATATGTATGGCGCAAGAGAAATGTCAGTTGCGAGTCCCATTACTATTTAAAAGGTGGCAAGTATGAAATTAATTTGGTACGAAAGACCCAATATTCATTATTTCTAAAATTATTGTTTATCAGAGTTCTTTTCTTAATTTGTTTCAAGCCAAATAAACATTTAATATCACATATATTTAATCATTTAGGTGTGTAATATTAGCTATCTATCTGTAATATTAGGTGTTTGAGTATTCTTTCGAAATGTCAAGATCGAGTCGTTGTGACATCAAAGAAAGTGAATAAAAAATCAGGTAAAACTCTATAGCATGTTTTATTTTACTGCATTCGAGAGATAAAAAGCATTTCTATATTATCTTTTATGTGAATTTTATATTTTGTGTTGAATAAAATGACAGTGTAGTGAATCATAAGTCTTCCTAAGTAAATTAACCAGTGAGAACAGTTGTTAACAGTGACGTGTGCAAAAAAATTACAAATCTACGCGGTTGGTATGCGCTAGTCACGTGATCAACATTTTTCACAGAGCATACTATATTTTGTAGTTGTTTTTAATATCATCGCAATATCGAGAATTAATGAAATTAAACAAATACTTAAAATATTGGAAATATATATTTTATTTTAATGTACCGGTACTATAATTAATTATTTTTACAATCAACTGTAACTGTATTTTGAACAAGGCGTTTACATTAAGTTTATCATAATAATAACTTCTCCTCCATGGTCAACTACATTATGAGCAATTTTATCCTTTTGCCAAATTGTTTTCAACTCTATACAATTATTATACATTTATTTATGGAGATTTTCCATATTTATGTTTAGATTTTTCTAAAGTCTTCTGCTGCAGATTTGGTGTATGTGGAAAAGGGTTAAATCGTTTAAACTTACTAATTAAACCTTTTCCAACATATAACAAATTTAACGCAGTTGACTTTAAAACATCTGGGCAGAAATATAGAAAATCTCTATAAATGAAATAACAAACCATGTTGAAAACATAATGTGTCACTATGGGCTCAGATCGCTCATTATGCTGCAAAGGCCTAACATGTCTTCTATATCATATATAATGAGCAATTTCTCCTTTTATCACAAAATGGTTTTGTTCTGTATGTAATATTTTAACAGTTAAAATATTCATAGTTTTATTTTCATTTTGCTTGTCTTACAATTATTACATTTCAAGGGCTTGGCGTGAAACGGTTGTAACTAAAATTGGTATTTTTTTTACCAAGGTTAATCACCTCGCCATAAAGTCTTTATAAGCTTTAAATCATTTTTCTTGGTAAACAATGGAAATTTAGGTGCCATTGCTCTTTCTGAGCGATGGCATCTAAATTTGCATTGTTTACAAAGGGGTCAAAATTGCCCCTAAACCAGGGTTTTCAAAATAGGTTTTTAGTTACAACCGTTTCACGCCAAGCCCTCGGAAATTTTGTTCTTTGAACATGATTGTTTGTAGCTTACTATATGCAAATTAGCCTGAAAGTAATAAAATGCTTTTGTATATTGTTTATATTACAAGTGTATATTTTGTGTGCGTGTGGTGTATATATATAGTATATATCATATATATGCATATTGTACACATTACAACCCTGAGCACCTGAAAGAAGACAGCAATTAAAGTCTTTAGTATGACCAAACCAGGGATCAATCCTGTGACCTCTCGCAGCTGAGGCAGGCCAGGCCCTTTACCACTACACCACCCAGGAGGTGAACATGTCTGTAGTGTATATAACACTTTTTCACATGTATACATAGTGTATATTGTGTGTATATATAGTATATAGTATACATGTATAGTGTGTATATTGTACATAAAAGGTAATTGATTATTTGGTGTTTTACACCGCTTTCAACAATTTTTCAGTTATATGACGGGTACTTAACTGATCCATTTATCCTGACACCAGTCAGTCAGTCGTAATGCTAACCTTGCAACCCTGAGCGCCAAGGAGGGAAGCCATTACCACCATCTTTTAAGTTTTGGGTATGACCCTGTTGGGGGTCAGACCCCTGACCTCCTGACCTCCTGACCTCCTGCACACTTCACCACTTTGGCGGTCCACATATCAGGTAAAGGGGTAAGGATGGGACAATAGGGTTGGGTAATTACAACAAAACCACTAGCAGGTTATTATCTATTTCTATTTATGTAGAAATTTGATATTATAAATGGACTAATTATGGGATGTAGCTAGTTTTGCAATGAGCTGCTGCATGCAACCCGATAACCATGTGTGTATCACATACTAGTCTAGACCAATGCCCTTTGCAGAAGCAAAGTTACAACATTTCTTGATAATGTAATTGCATTTATAATTACATGATTGGACATGACCAAGTCTCTTTATTTATTAACCCTTTCCCACAAACAGCAACCTGCAGACAACTTTGAAAAAATCTAGGAAAAAATATGGATTTTTTTTTTTATAAATGTAACTTATATTGTTAAAGGGAATTAAAAACACAGGCAAAAGGAGAATTTGCGCATTATTAGCAATTTCTCTATTTGCCACTGCTGCAGATGCACAGAAATAAATTACGTCTTTGAACATAAATATCTAACTTATTGAAAGTTAAACCTAGTTAAAATGTTAAAATGTTAAAACATTGATGGAAAAGAAGTCGGGTGCAGAGGCATAATTAGTACAGCAAGTTTGTGTTCTTAAATTTGTACCGAGTAAGTACTGCAGATTAATCATGCATGTTTGCCTAAAAATGTATATTTCATCATCTGTGAGGTGTCAAATAACCAGCTGGTTTGTGGACTGTCAAATAACCAGCTAGTTTGTGGGGTGTCAAATAACCAGCTGGTTTGTGGACTGTCAAATAACCAGCTAGTTTGTGGGGTGTCAAATAACCAGCTAGTTTGTGGGGTGTCAAATAACCAGCTGGTTTGTGGACTGTCAAATAACCAGCTAGTTTGTGGGGTGTCAAATAACCAGCTAGTTTGTGGACTGTCAAATAACCAGCTAGTTTGTGGTGTGTCAAATAACCAGCTAGTTTGTGGACTGTCAAATAACCAGCTAGTTTGTGGGGTGTCAAATAACCAGCTAGTTTGTGGACTGTCAAATAACCAGCTAGTTTGTAGACTGTCAAATAACCAGCTAGTGTGTGGACTGTCAAATAACCAAAGCTATATATAGTTTGCTCTGCATTGGTTTTTGATTACTAGCTGTTTGGAGGGAAAAGGAGAAATTGTACATTATAATAAATTTCTCGTTTTGACACAATGTTTTCAAAAGTTGTCTCCTGCAAATGCATCTGCATGTTGGAAACAGATTTTAACTAATCCTTCCCTGATAAATGGTTCTACAGCAGACAACTCTGGTAGCAATTACCAGTAATTGTGCATAAAAGAGAAATTATTCAAAATGAACAAAACCTACTTTTCACAAAACTTGTTCAGTTATGTATCAAAATTATACTTTAAATTTTCAAAACTTAGAATAGTGCAAATTTTAGAAATGAAAATTAAAATCCTACCTGAACCATCTGTGTGGTGGTTGATTACCAGTCCATGGGGCTCCATAAGTCTCATTATACATGGTCATACTGGGTACCAGTCAATCAGAAACTGAAACAATTAAAAATAATTTTTAACATTCAATTCAAAGTTCTTAAAACCATAACATAAAATGATCTTTTCTGACTGTTGTTTTTTTTATTGAAAACATGAAAACATCTGAATAAAAGAAGAAAAAAAATCTTTGGTGTAGAAAGCATTGTTAGAAAATAGCAATAGTTATGAAAGAGGTATTAGACCTAAATATTAAACCTTTCCCACATATATAAAAGTGCAGCATTATTAGACTTTGAAAACATATGGGAAAAAATATGGCACATCTTCAGATATATGATAGTATAATCAGTCAATAATGTTGAAAACATTGCCGCACACAGACAACTTGCTCATTATAATGCAATTCTTCCTTTTCCTGCAATGTTTTCAACAGTCATCAGCTAGAGATGTGGCAAAATGTGTCTACAAGTGGAAAAGGGTCTACAAGTGGAAAAGGGTCTACAAGTGGAAAAGGGTCTACAAGTGGAAAAGGGTAAATGCTTATCTAACACTTTCCCACATACAACAAATCCGTAGCAGACAACTTTATAAGTATTAAATCAAAAATAAATTTGAAAATTGCTCATCACAAGTGTTAGAAACTGTCTCTATATATATGGAAAATAGTTTAAACCCTTTCCACTTATCAAAAACCTATAGCAGACAACTTTGAAAACATTAACACACAAAAAACATTAGAAATAAATTAATGGAGAGACGTTTTTTCTTTAATACAATATTGCAACAGGAGAATGAATGAATGTATATTGTTTTATGGCGCATCGACAGCTAAGGTCATTTAGCGCGCAATTAAATTTAATTATTCATGATCCCTGGGTAAACAAACCAGTACTAGGCTAGAAAATGTGCCTTGCCCAAGGGCACTCCACCATGATCGTAGTGCCGCGACTGGGGATCGAACACGGGACACCCGGTTTCGAAATCCCCGACGCTAACCACTCGACCACAGCGGATTCATATATATATACTGTGGGTAATGGTCTTATTACTGTTACATATATATACTGTGGGTAATGGTCTTATTATTGTTACATATAATATACTGTGGGTAATGGTCTTATTACTGTTACATATATACTGTGGGTAATGGTCTTATTACTGTTACATATATACTGTGGGTAATGGTCTTATTACTGTTACATATATACTGTGGGTAATTGTCTTATTACTGTTACATATATACTGTGGGTAATGGTCTTATTACTGTTACATATATACTGTGGGTAATGGTCTTATTATTGCTACATATATATACTGTGGGTAATGGTCTTATTATTGCTACATATATATGGTGGGTAATGGTCTTATTACTGTTACATATTGTCTTATTATTGTTACATATATACCACAGGTAATTGTCTTATTATTGTTACATATATACTGTGGGTAATGGTCTTATTACTGTTACATATATACTGTGGGTAATGGTCTCATTACTGTTACATATATATTGTGGGTTAAATTGTCTTTTTACTGTTATATATATATACTGCGGGTAATGGTATAATTATTGTTACATATATACCACAGGTAATTGTCTTATTATTGTTACATATATACCACAGGTAATTGTCTTATTATTGTTACATATATACCACCGGTAATTGTCTTATTATTGTTACATATATACTGTGGGTAATGGTCTCATTACTGTTACATATATATTGTGGGTTAAATTGTCTTATTACTGTTACATATATACTGTGGGTAATTGTCTTATTACTGTTACACATATACCACAGGTAATTGTTTTATTACTGTTATATATATACCACAGATAACGGTCTTATTACTGTTACATATATACTGTGGGTAATGGTCTTATTACTGTTACATATATATACTGTGGGTAATGGTCTTATTATTGTTACATATATACGGTGGGTAATGGTCTTATTACTGTTACATATATACTGTGGGTAATGGTCTCATTACTGTTATATATATACCACGGGTAATTGTCTTATTACTGTTATATATATACCACAGGTAATTGTTTTATTACTGTCATATATATACCACAGATAATGGTCTTATTACTGTTACATATATACTGTGGGTAATGGTCTTATTACTGTTACATATATACAGTGGATAATGGTCTTATTACTGTTACATATATACTGTGGGTAATAGTCTTATTACTGTTACATATATACTGTGGGTAATGGTCTCATTACTGTTACATATATACCACAGATAATTGTCTTATTACTGTTAAATATATACTGTGGGTAATGGTCTTATTACTGTTACATATATACCACGGGTAATTGTTTTATTACTGTTATATATATACCACAGATAATGGTCTTATTACTGTTACATATATACTGTGGGTAATGGTCTTATTACTGTTACATATATACTGTGGGTAATGGTCTTATTATTGTTACATATATACTGTGGGTAATGGTCTTATTATTGTTACATATATACGGTGGGTAATGGTCTTATTATTGTTACATATATACTGTGGGTAATGGTCTTATTATTGTTACATATATACTGTGGGTAATGGTCTTATTATTGTTACATATATACTGTGGGTAATGGTCTTATTATTGTTACATATATACTGTGGGTAATGGTCTTATTATTGTTACATATATACGGTGGGTAATGGTCTTATTACTGTTACATATATACTGTGGGTAATGGTCTTATGACTGTTACATATATACTGTGGGTAATGGTCTTATTACTGTTACATATATACTGTGGGTAATGGTCTTAGTATTGCTACATATATACTGTGGGTAATGGTCTTATTACTGTTACATATATACTGTGGGTAATGGTCTTAATATTGTTACATATATACTGTGGGTAATGGTCTTATTATTGTTACATATATACTGTGGGTAATGGTCTTATTACTGTTACATATATACTGTGGGTAATGGTCTTATTATTGTTACATATATACTGTGGGTAATGGTCTTATTACTGTTACATATATACAGTGGGTAATGGTCTTATTACTGTTACATATATACTGTGGGTAATGGTCTTATTACTGTTACATATATACCACGGGTAATTGTCTTATTACTGTTACATATATACCACAGGTAATGGTCTTGTTACTGTTTACCTGATATGGGACATTTTAGAAATGTCCTCTTAAAATAAATTATTTGGGGGAAAATGAACACCCGGAAAATTGTCAAAGTATCACTTAAATAAAAAGCCGAAACCACTGTGAGAAAGGGAGAATTTCTTGACTTGCTTAATAACCTTTTCTTCAACAGTGATTCAAATGTTGTCTGCTACAGAGGGATTTAACACTTTCCAACCTGTAGATGCATTAAGACTCATCTGCAGCGGACGACTTTAGAAAATATTGTGACAAAAGAAGAAATTGCTCATGTCCCTGGTGACACAATGTTTTAATTCAATAATCATACTCTCATTAATAGAGAATACCCATATTTTCATCTAGATGTTTTCAAAGTCGTCTGGCTGCGGATTTGTGGTATGTGGAAAAGGGTTAACTCTGGCCTACATCCTATCAATCTGCTGCAGATTTGACATTAAAATAGTCAAAATTGTGTCGTAATGAAATTGTAATAATTGAAGAGAATTGAAAACATTGTGGCAAAAAGAGAACTAACTCATTTTGCAAGTCATATATATGAGGAATAGTAAGTACTAATTTCCTTCAACTGTTAGAAGAGTTTAACAATGGAGTATTGGGTAAAATGGGTTGAACACTTTCCTTTCCTTTCTTACACATAAGAAAACTGCAGCAGACGAATTTGACCAAAATTCTCGGCAATGCTGGAAAATATCTTAATGAAAGTATGATTATTAAATAGAGTTGAAAACATTGTGTCATCATGAGTAATTTCTCCTTTTGCCACAATGTTTTTAAAAGGAGTTTGATTGTGGGGAAGGATTGAAATTGATCCTGTAGTAAATGGGTAGCATATGTTACATGCGGGAACCGGCTCATAATGGAATAGTTCATTTACGGATGGATAGTTTTAAACATTTCATAAAAAATAACAAT
This sequence comes from Serripes groenlandicus, assembly GCA_031761405.1. Lineage (NCBI taxonomy): Eukaryota > Metazoa > Mollusca > Bivalvia > Cardiida > Cardiidae > Serripes > Serripes groenlandicus. Next base: position 1,624,851 of record JASEVX010000011.1, read on the forward strand.
TAGTTTTTTGAGACTAAATGTCTTAAACGAGTCATGAGACGGAGTTTTGTTGCCGGGAACCAGAGAAGAAAGGGATTCAGTTACTTTGCGACTAATTTATGGGAGATGAAATAGTAATTTTGGTTAACAGACCGGAAAATAAAGAGCATAATGTCCAGGGAATGAATAGGTTTAAAAGATAGGGATAGTATTTCATTAATTGAAATTAAAGAGATGATATTGATATTTTTAAGATAGAATTTTGAGAATTGTTGAAGGTTTTAATTGATTTAGAAATTCAAGAATTATTTTCCAGTGATAATTACTTTATAATTCGTAATGGATATGAAATGCATGTCAGTGAGTCTTCTTTTAAAGTTAAACCATATTTATGGCCTCTCCAATGTTTTGTTTTTTTTCAGTTTTAGGAAAAAAGGATCTATTGACATTAGGAAAGCTATGTTTAGTCAGTTTTAGGGAAAAAGGATCTATGAAATAAGAAAAGCTATGTTTAGTCAGTTTTAGGGAAAAAGGGTCTATTTATATTAGGGAAGCTATGTTTAGTCAGTTTTAGGGGAAAAGGGTCTATGAAATAAGAAAAGCTATGTTTAGTCAGTTTTAGGGAAAAGGGTCTATGATCTTAGGAAAGCTATGTTTAGTCAGTTTTAGGGGAAAAGGATCTATGAAATAAGAAAAGCTATGTTTAGTCAGTTTTAGGGGAAAAGGGTCTATGATATTAGGGAAGCTATGTTTAGTCAGTTTTAGGGAAAAGGGTCTATGATCTTAGGAAAGCTATGTTTAGTCAGTTTTAGGGGAAAAGGGTCTATGATATTAGGCAAGGAACGTCTCAGATTTAGGGTCTGTGACATAAGGCAAGGATCGTCAAGTCATTTCACTGATTTAGGGTCTATGACATAAGGCAAGGATTGTATCGTCATTTCAGATTTAGGGTCTGTGAAATAAGGCCAGGATCGTCTAGTCATTTCACTGATTTAGGGTCTATGACATAAGGCAAGGATTGTCTAGTCATTTCAGATTTAGGGTATGTGACATAAGGCAAGGATCGTCTAGTCATTTCACTGATTTAGGGTCTATGACATAAGGCAAGGATTGTCTAGTCATTTCAGATTTTGGGTCTATAACATAAGGCAGGGATCGTCCAGTCATTTCAGATTTTGGGTATATAACATAAGGCAAGGATTGTCTAGTCATTTCAGATTTAGGGTCTATAACATAAGGCAGGGATTGTATAGTCATTTTAGATTAGGGTCTATGACATAAGGCAATTTAAGGATTGTCTAATTCATTTCAGATTTAGGGTCTATGAATGAATGAATGTATATTGTTTTATGGCGCATCGACAGCTAAGGTCATTTAGCGCGCAATTAAATTTAATTATTCATGATCCCTGGGTAAACAAACCAGTACTAGGCTAGAAAATGTGCCTTGCCCAAGGGCACTCCACCATGACCGTAGTGCCGCAACTGGGGATCGAACCCGGGACACCCGGTTTCGAAATCCCCGACGCTAACCACTCGACCACAGCGGATTCCTTGTCACCCAAGGAACAATTCGACAAAATTATTTGAAAATAGATATGGCATAATATCCCCGCCCCCTGTCGGCCGTGTCAACATAGCTTGAAAGAATCTGATAGAGGGTCAACCAAGGAATATTTCTACAAATTGTTTTGAAAATCGGCCATACATCCTTGGAGAAGAAGAATTTTAAAGTTTTTTCTTTCAGTTGCCATTGAAACTATATTTTGCATGGATCCAAAGAATTTGAAGGAATTTAGGAGAGGACATTGAGAGGATGTCTTCTATGAAGTTTCATCCCAATTGGCTAAGTGGGTAGGGAGGAAAAGTTTGAAGCAAAAAGTTGACGCATGGACGCATAATTCGCCATGTTATAAGTTCGACTGGCTTTTGACCATTGGAGCTAAAAATTGTTGAAAGTGGCATAAAACATGAAACAATATGAAAGTTTAAACATCTCACCTTGCATACAAATTGGGTGTCCAGGGTTCAATTAAATTTTGAAATCTAAAACACAAATCTCCAAGAGCTATTATGGTCTATGACATAAGGCAGGTATCATCTAGTCATTTCAGATTTAAGGTCTATAAACTAAAGGCAGGGATCATCTAGTCATTTCAGATTTAGGGTCTATGGCATAAGGCAAGGATTGTCTAGTCATTTCAGATTTAGGGTATGTGACATAAGGCAAGGATCGTCTAGTCATTTCACTGATTTAGGGTCTATGACATAAGGCAAGGATTGTCTAGTCATTTCAGATTTTGGGTCTATAACATAAGGCAAGGATTGTCTAGTCATTTCAGATTTTGGGTCTATAACATAAGGCAGGGATTGTATAGTCATTTTAGATTAGGGTCTATGACATAAGGCAATTTAAGGACACCCGGTTTCGAAATCCCCGATGCTAACCACTCGACCACAGCAGATTCCTTTTAGGGTCTATGACATAAGGCAGGTATCATCTAGTCATTTCAGATTTAGGGTCTATAACATAAGGCAGGGATCATCTAGTCATTTCAGATTTAGGGTCTATGGCATAAGGCAAGGATTGTCTAGTTATTTCAGATTTAGGGTATATGACATAAGGCAAGGATTGTCTAGTCATTTCAGATTTAGGGTCTATGACATAAGGCAAGGATTGTCTAGTCATTTCAGATTTTGGGTCTATAACATAAGGCAGGGATCATCCAGTCATTTCATATTTTTGGGTCTATAACATAGGGCAGGGATCGTCTAGTCATTTCAGATTTAGGGTCTATAACTTAAGGCAGGGATTGTATAGTCATTTTAGATTAGGGTCTATGACATAAGGCAATTTAAGGATTGTCTAATTCATTTCAGATTTAGGGTCTATGACATAAGGCAGGTATCATATAGTCATTTCAGATTTAGGGTCTATAACATAAGGCAGGGATCATCTAGTCATTCCAGATTTAGGGTCTATGGCATAAGGCAGGGATCATCTAGTCATTCCAGATTTAGGGTCTATGGCATAAGGCAAGGATTGACTAGTCATTTCTGATTTAGGGTATATGACATAAGGCAAGGATTGTCTAGTCATTTTAGATTTAGGGTCTATGACATAAGGCAATTTAAGGATTGTCTAGTCATTTAAGATTTAGGGTCTATAACATAAGGCAGGGATTGTATAGTCATTTTAGATTAGGGTCTATGACATAAGGCAATTTAAGGACACCCGGTTTCGAAATCCCCGATGCTAACCACTCGACCACAGCAGATTCCTTTTAGGGTCTATGACATAAGGCAGGTATCATCTAGTCATTTCAGATTTAGGGTCTATAACATAAGGCAGGGATTGTCTAGTCATTTCAGATTTAGGGTCTATGGCATAAGGCAAGGATTGTCTAGTTATTTCAGATTTAGGGTATATGACATAAGGCAAGGATTGTCTAGTCATTTCAGATTTAGGGTCCATGACATAAGGCAAGGATTGTCTAGTCATTTCAGATTTTGGGTCTATAACATAAGGCAGGGATCATCCAGTCATTTCATATTTTTGGGTCTATAACATAGGGCAGGGATCGTCTAGTCATTTCAGATTTAGGGTCTATAACTTAAGGCAGGGATTGTATAGTCATTTTAGATTAGGGTCTATGACATAAGGCAATTTAAGGATTGTCTAATTCATTTCAGATTTAGGGTCTATGACATAAGGCAGGTATCATATAGTCATTTCAGATTTAGGGTCTATAACATAAGGCAGGGATCATCTAGTCATTCCAGATTTAGGGTCTATGGCATAAGGCAGGGATCATCTAGTCATTCCAGATTTAGGGTCTATGGCATAAGGCAAGGATTGACTAGTCATTTCTGATTTAGGGTATATGACATAAGGCAAGGATTGTCTAGTCATTTTAGATTTAGGGTCTATGACATAAGGCAATTTAAGGATTGTCTAGTCATTTAAGATTTAGGGTCTATAACATAAGGCAAGGATTGTCTAGTCATTTCATATTTAGGGTCTATGACATTTCTCCTTTTGTCACAATGTTTCTAACGTTTTTTCTATATAACTTTATTTATAGAGATTTTCTGTGTTTTGCCTAGTTATTTTCACATATCCAGCAACCTAGACATCTGTTCCAACGTAAAGTTAATTCTTAAATCTACTGAAAACAGTTTAAAACCCACACAGGTTGACCATCTATTCATAAGCCATGTGGTCAACTAAAAGGTCTACCTTGTCTTGCGTGAAATTTACTTTCCATTTCAGAAATTTCTAGAATGATGGCTCTTAACCCTTTCTACCTTGTAGACACTCTCTGATGCCTCTGCAGCAGAGAACTTTAGAAAACTTTGTGATAAAAAAGAGAAATTGCTCATGATAAGTAATTTCTCCTTTTACCAAAATGTTTTCAACTCTATTCAATAATTGTTATTTCATTTATAGAGTTTCCATAATTGTAACTAATTGATTTCAGAGTCGTCTGCTGCAGATTTGTTATATGTGGATAAGGGTTAAGGTATGCCAATTTGGTTACAAATCAAGCAGAGGATAAACTTTTATTGTCCAATATTGTTTTCCAAAGGGAGACAACTTCAGCCTGGTAACATTCATCTGAAATTCTCTAAGACAAAATTGTCTAAAAGCCTACATTGATTAATTTTCCATACACATTACATGTTTTGATTCAATCCTTTTCAACACTATATTTGATGCAACTAAAGTAGGCAGTCTAAGAAAGTTTTACAATTCCTTTGCTGTATCATCTACAGCGGCCAACCTGGTCTACATAAAAACCACATAAATATTATACTGTTTGAAATCTGATGACCATGCACATCGAGATAAAATTGGCCAATGCATTGAAACAATAAATAGAAAGGACTTGAATGATTGGCCGACAGTAAATTGAACAATTAAACATGAGTGAGCTGAGCACAAACTTCTAAACACGGCTCAATGCTTTCCATTGACCCTTGTACTTCAGCAGACGACTTTGAAAACATCTAGACAAAAAATTTCTCTATAAACAAAGGTTTAATTATTAAAAAAGAGTTGGAAAGCATTGTGGCAAAAGGAGTAATTACTCATTGTGAGGGATTTCTCCTATTGTCATAGTGTTTTTTAAAAGTCATCTGCTGCAGATGGGTTAGGGTGAAAAAAAGAAAATATGACAACAAAATTTCAACAATTAGACAAAAGTGAGGAAAATTACTTTATTTCAAAGGGCTAGCCTGCTGATTTCCATTAATTAAATCCATTCCCACATCTAGACACTCAGAAATATTTATATTTTAACAATTCTAAAAAGGACTAGCCTGTTGAAATCTACTAATATAACTTTTTCCCACATTTAGACACTCAGAATTTTTTAAGACTTCTTTATAAAGGTCTAGCCTGCTAAGATTTCCGTATAAAACCTTTCAACTGCTACAGATTTGTTGTATGTTGGAAAGGGGGTTAAATTATACCCAAAACAGACGGTTAAATCATACCCAACACAGACAGTTAAATCATACCCAACACAGACAGTTAAATCATACCCAACACAGACAATTAAACCATACCCAACACAGACAGTTAAATGAAACCCAACACAGACAGTTATAAACCATACCCAACACAGACAGTTAAATTATACCAAACACAGACAGTTAAATCATACCCAACACAGACAGTTAAACCATACCCAATACAGACAGTTAAACCATACCAAACACAGATGGTTAAATTATACCCAACACAGATGGTTAAATTATACCCAACACAGACGGTTAAATGATACCCAACACAGACAGTTAAACCATACCCAACACAGACAGTTAAATCATACCCAACACAGACAGTTAAATCATACCCAACACAGACGGTTAAATCATACCCAACACAGACAGTTAAACCATACCCAACACAGACAGTTAAACCATGCCCAACACAGATGGTTAAATTATACCCAACACAGACGGTTAAATTATACCCAACACAGACGGTTAAATGATACCCAACACAGACGGTTAAACCATACCCAACACAGACAGTTAAATCATACCCAACAGACGGTTAAATCATACCCAACACAGACAGTTAAATTATACCCAACACAGACAGTTAAATCATAACCAACACAGGCAGTTAAATCATAACCAACACAGACAGTTAAATTATAACCAACACAGACAGTTAAATCATACCCAATACAGACAGTTAAACCATACCCAACACAGACAGTTAAACCATACCCAACACAGATGGTTAAATTATACCCAACACAGACAGTTAAATCATACCCAACACAGACAGTTAAATCATACCCAACACAGACAGTTAAATCATACCCAACACAGACAGTTAAATCATACCCAACACAGACAGTTTAACCATAACCAACACAGACAGTTAAATCATAACCAACACAGACAGTTTAACCATAACCAACACAGACAGTTTAACCATACCCAACACAGACAGTTAAATCATACCCAACACAGACAGTTAAATCATACCCAACACAGACAGTTAAACCATACCCAACACAGATGGTTAAATTATACCCAACACAGACAGTTAAATCATACCCAACACAGACAGTTAAATTATACACAATACAGACAGTTAAATGTGGAAAGGGTTAAATTATACCCAACACAGACTGTTAAACCATACCCAACACAGACAGTTAAATCATACCCAACACAGATGGTTAAATCATACCCAACACAGACAGTTAAACCATACCCAACACAGAGAGTTTAACCATACCCAACACAGATGGTTAAATTATACCCAACACAGACAGTTAAATCATACCCAACAGATGGTTAAATCATACCCAACACAGACAGTTAAATTATACCCAACACAGACAGTTAATCATAACCAACACAGACAGTTAAATCATACCCAACACCGACAGTTAAACCATACCCAACACAGACAGTTAAATCATAACCAACACAGATGGTTAAATCATACCCAACACAGACAGTTAAATTATACCAACACAGACAGTTAAATCATACCCAACACAAACAGTTAAATCATACCCAACACAGACAGTTAAATCATAACCAACACAGACAGTTAAATTATAACCAACACAGACAGTTAAATCATACCCAACACAGACAGTTAAACCATACCCAACACAGACAGTTAAACCATACCCAACACAGATGGTTAAATTATACCCAACGCAGACAGTTAAATCATACCCAACACAGACAGTTAAATCATACCCAACACAGACAGTTAAATCATACCCAACACAGACAGTTAAATCATACCCAACACAGACGGTTAAATCATACCCAACACAGACAGTTAAATCATACCCAACACAGACAGTTTAACCATAACCAACACAGACAGTTAAATCATAACCAACACAGACAGTTAAACCATACCCAACACAGACAGTTAAATCATACCCAACACAGACAGTTAAACCATACCCAACACAGACAGTTAAATCATACCCAACACAGACAGTTAAACCATACCCAACACAGACAGTTAAACCATACCCAACACAGACAGTTAAATCATACCCAACACAGACAGTTAAATCATACCCAACACAGACAGTTTAACCATACCCAACACAGACAGTTAAATCATACCCAACACATCACAATGCTAACAGAAACAACAACAACGAAAAAAAATACATAGTCAGTTTTGAACAGCCCGTTCAATTTTTATTCCTTACTGCAAACCAACTAACCTACATCCGTTAAACCGCCAAATATATAGTTCCATCAGTGATGCAGAGACACGATTAATAATAATCATGTCAGTGCTACTTTGGTACCGGATTGATACTAAGATTTGAGATTTATTGAGATAATATCTACATAGAGTTAAATTATGTAAATATTATCTTTCTTCATGTTTGGGCAGATAATAAATATCATTGCACGTTCTATCTGCCTTGCAAAGAACTCTCATGATACTCAAAAAAACTCAATGATGCAGTAGAAGACTTCTGGAAATTCCAAAAGGTTCTATAAATAGCTTGTGAGACTGGTAATCGATTGTTCTTAAATCTCAACATTATAAACGCTTTATTTTGTAGTTGATGCAATATACGGTTTACAAAGGTTTAATTAAATGACACGATGTCAGTTTTTACACAAGTTATACACCTTCGAGTGCATCCCTCTCTGTACGTTCTAGAGTCAATTAGCAATCAATGCTGAAAGTGTAACAAAATTTAGTCAGAGATCGAGCATTATCATATATGCCTTATTTGAATCAACTGAACAGTTTGGCAAATAGAGAAATTGTGCTTTATGAGCATTTTTTGTGTTTGTTTTTGCTCTCAAATTTTTCAAAGCAGTTTAACTTTTCTACGGAGAAAACCCTCAATGTGAAGGAACTAAATTGAACAAACCCAGAATATATTATAATTTTATTTATTTTTAGCATATAGTGCTCCATAGAATTTAATCTTTGGACAATTTTGAAAAGAGGAACACCAAATGAACATTTCTGTGAAGTTTGGTTGAAATTGGTTTAAGAGGAGATTTTGTTTAAAACAGAGAATGATTAAGATAGATTCCCTTGAGTTTTCAACTCAGGTTATCTAAAAAATAAGGGATTTGGAAGGAACACATATACATAGGTCTAATATTTCTATAGGTGCTACCTTCATGAAAAAAAAGTTTAAAATGATTTTAAATTAAAATTAAAGAGCATACTTTGGCCATAAAAAAAAAGATTTTTAGAGTAATTGACTTTGCATTGACTTATTAAGCCTGTATGGATATGAGTGGGCCTTTATGTATTTGTTGCGTATGTGGATCAAGATCGACTTGTTCATACACAGTTTGATCTGATCTAACACTACACAACGTATATATTTCATAACAACTTTGTATGAGTGAATCTAGTGCTCATGTATAGGATTTTGGGGTCTTCAAAGTGATCCCATCTTTTTTTCGGGAAACGACGTTGCTCCATTTGACTTTACGCCAAAATGACGTGTTACGGAAATGACAAAACATAGTGCTTGGCTACGGTATTGTCAAAATTTAGGTTCGAGCGTAGTAGTCTATTGCTGTCGTCTTTTTTGACGAACAGGAAAACATATTTCGTACACAGTTACATTTATTTTCAACTTTTTCGTACAAATGTTAATTCACAAGGATATAACACAGCACTTTAATGATCTTTAATATCGATTTAAAAATAAAATGATTAAAAAGACGACAATAGTTTTCAATCCGTGTTTTTCATCTCATTTTATACATACCCAAAATGGCGGCCCAAAAAAAATTCAAAAAATCTCACACCTGTTACATTTACGGGCTTTTTTCGTATAAGTAAGGGAGTTGGAAAGAACACAATCATATAGGTCTAATATGAGTATAGGTGCTACCTATTTTGGGTAAACATTTATTATATGTTGTGATCGGTGAATAATTCCCTGCGAACTGCAGTTAGCCCCTTGCTTGCAGCACGATCAGTTATTTATGTCAATTATGAGTCCTACCGACCTAAGCAAAGAAAATAAAAATCATCATCAGGTTAAGCTTATATTTAACTTTAAAATATAGCCAAGATTTTACATCCATGAAATTATGATGACAGGTACAACAAATAATCAACTTGCCCTTCATAAAGTACTTCAAATAAAACGATTCCATAATTCACGGAACTACATTTGTGACAAGTCAAACTAACGTTTCCTATAATTTCTGTTGTTTTCCTTTTGGTTCATTTAGTTTAAACTTATTTATTTTACATCGATTGTGAAACAAAAACAAGCTTTCAGCTTATATTAATCACGCTCGATGTCTGCTTACTGGAGACTTAACCAATACTCACACCGATTGTGTGAAAAAATGTCAGGACCCGCTCATCACAGGACTCGAACCAGGAACCTTTGATACAAGAGGCCGACGCTCTACCTCTGCACCACTAATAGAATGACGTCATATTACAGGAATTTGGATTTATAACTTCCAGAAAGTCAAAAAACCCTTACGAGTTGTTATTTGAACTCGTTTTAAAATTATTAAACGGAAATTATCACACATAAAATTACTTGTGCTCGTTCCTTTATCGAGTACATATTATCATATTTAATTATTTTCTCTAGAAGTTTTTTTTGTTTCGTTATTTTCTTTTCATCCAATCAAAACGTAGCACTGTAGCAGAATCATGACTGCATCGAAGATCCATTCTGGACACAATTTTTGGAAAGACGGTATAGCAAAATTTTGCAAAGTTCATACACATTACCTATTGACAGGAAACATCGCCGGCTTCGCCGTCGATTTGTTTACCCGTATAAGTAAGAGAGTTGGAAGTAACAAATGTAGGTCTATAAGTAATAGAGTTGGAAGGAACACATATAGGTCTATAAGTAAAAGAGTTGGAAGGAACACATATATGTCTATAAGTAAGAGAGTTGGAAGGAACACATATAGATCTATAAGTAAGAGAGTTGGAATGAACACATATAGGTCTATAAGTAAGAGAGTTGGAAGGAACCAATTTAGGTCTATAAGTAAGAGAGTTGGAAGGAACAAATGTAGGTCTATAAGTAAGAGAGTTGGAAGGAACACATATAGGTCTATAAGTAAGAGAGTTGGAAGGAACACATATTGGTCTATAAGTAAGAGAGTTGGAAGGAACAAATGTAGGTCTATAAGTAAGAGAGTTGGAAGGAACACATATAGGTCTATAAGTAAGAGAGTTGGAAGGAACACATATTGGTCTATAAGTAAGAGAGTTAGAAGGGACAAATGTAGGTCTATAAGTAAGAGAGTTAGTAGGAACAAATGTAGGTCTATAAGTAAGAGAGTTAGAAGGAACAAATGTAGGTCTATAAGTAAGAGAGTTAGAAGGAACAAATGTAGGTCTATAAGTAAGAGAGTTAGAAGGAACAAATGTAGGTCTATAAGTAAGAGAGTTAGAAGGAACAAATGTAGGTCTATAAGTAAGAGAGTTAGAAGGAACACATATTGGTCTATAAGTAAGAGAGTTAGAAGGAACACATATAGGTCTATAAGTAAGAGAGTTAGAAGGAACAAATGTAGGTCTATAAGTAAGAGAGTTAGAAGGAACAAATGTAGGTCTATAAGTAAGAGAGTTAGAAGGAACACATATAGGTCTATAAGTAAGAGAGTTAGAAGGAACAAATGTAGGTCTATAAGTAAGAGAGTTGGAAGGAACAAATATAGGTTTATAAGTATGAGAGTTGGAAGGAACACATATAGGTCTATAAGTATGAGAGTTAGAAGGAACACATATAGGTCTATACGTATGAGATCGTAGAAAAAGCAGGTTTGATTCATTGACTGGTGTTTTATGCCACTTTTAAACAATTTTTCAATTATATCACAGCTTTTCCCGGGTGGGTTAACAGAATACATGGTCCATTTAACCTGACCACAGCCAGTCAGTCATAATGCTAACCCCACAACCCTGAGCGCCTAGGAGGGCAGACAATACTACCATTTTAACGTCTTTGGAGGAGAGACATCTTTTACCATGGTTTTCTCACTTATTGAGCAAATAAAACCTACATTGTGGGTAACTGGCTTCCACAATCCTTTCCAGTTCCCACCCTATTGGAGATCAAATACCGGTAAGGACTTTATAACACCAGATACGCCTCTTATCTACTAGCTCAGTGAAACATGACTGACAGAGGAAGTCTATTGGAGATCAAATACTGGTAAGGACTTTATAACACCAGATACGCCTCTTATCTACTAGCTCTGTGAAACATAACTGACAGAGGAAGTCTATTGGAGATCAAATACTGGTAAGGACTTTATAACACCAGATACGCCTATTATCTACTAGCTCTGTGAAACATAACTGACAGAGGAAGTCTATTGGAGATCAAATACTGGTAAGGACTTTATAACACCAGATATGCCTCTTATCTACTAGCTCTGTGAAACATGACTGACAGAGGAAGTCTATTGGAGATCAAATACTGGTAAGGTCTTTATAACACCAGATACGCCTCTTATCTACTAACTCTGTGAAACATGACAGACAGAGGAAGTCTATTGGAGATCAAATACCGGTAAGGACTTTATAACACCAGATACGCCTCTTATCTACTAGCTCTGTGAAACATGACTGACAGAGGAAGTCTATTGGAGATCAAATACCGGTAAGGACTTTATAACACCAGATACGCCTCTTATCTACTAGCTCTGTGAAACATAACTGACAGAGGAAGACTATTGGAGATCAAATACCGGTAAGGACTTTATAACACCAGATATGCCTCTTATCTACTATAGCTCTGTGAAACATAACTGACAGAGGAAGTTTATTGGAGATCAAATACCGGTAAGGACTTTATAACACCAGATACGCCTCTTATCTACTAGCTCTGTGAAACATAACTGACAGAGGAAGTCTATTGGAGATCAAATACTGGTAAGGACTTTATAACACCAGATACGCCTCTTATCTACTAGCTCTGTGAAACATAACTGACAGAGGAAGACTATTGGAGATCAAATACTGGTAAGGACTTTATAACACCAGATACGCTTCTTATCTACTAGCTCTGTGAAACATAACTGACAGAGGAAGACTACTGGAGATCAAATACCGGTAAGGACTTTATAACACCAGATACGCCTCTTATCTACTAGCTCTGTGAAACATAACTGACAGAGGAAGTCTATTGGAGATCATATACTGGTAAGGACTTTATAACACCAGATACGCCTCTTATCTACTAGTTATGTGAAACATAACTGACAGAGGAAGACTATTGGAGATCAAATACCGGTAAGGACTTTATAACACCAGATATGCCTCTTATCTACTAGCTCTGTGAAACATGACAGACAGAGGAAGTCTATTGGAGATCAAATACCGGTAAGGACTTTATAACACCAGATACGCCTCTTATCTACTAGCTCTGTGAAACATGACAGACAGAGGAAGTCTATTGGAGATCAAATACCAGGAAGAACTTTATAACACCAGATGTTTTGTGTCCCTGAGACACAGCAAGAGCAGGCGACGCAAACAGTGTGACAATAAGAAGTGTTATTCATGTTCTTAATTCCTTATTTGACCCTCTAAACCTATGTTATTGGTACTCAAAAGAATTGTCTTAATAGGACCATTCTTTAAAGTACTCACATCATAGAGTTTGGTTGAATGATGAGAGATATATTGTGAGAAAAGAGCAAAAGAGCTGTACATCCCTACTTTTCTGGACCTCTGAATGCTGAGCAGGGATTGATCTGTTACAGTCACTTTTAATAGACTGGATATTAATATGCAGACTGAGAAGAACAAAAACAGGTTAATTCAATTAACACATTAGACTCTTCATGCAGACGTTAAGCTAATTGGATCATTCAGAGCTAATTGGATCATTCAGAGCCATCTCAGAATCTAATTTCTTTGGGAAAGGGGTGAATTTGTTATGTCAGGGAGAAAATAAAACTTTTCAAGATTTGTTTTTTAAACCTTTTTGGTTTTTCAGGTTTTTTTCTTTGCAAAGATGCTTTATTTTTTCCCTCTCTGTCTGGTTCCTTTAGTATGATGTATTGCTCTACAAAATTAACCTGATCCTGAACCCAGCACAATGACAGACGAATATTACTATGATATATGTCTCTTTTTAACCCTTTCCCACATATAACAAATCTGCAGAAGATATCTTTGAAAAGATTTAGTCAAAATCTGGAAACTCTATCAGAGCTCTAGATAAGGGGCGTTTTGCATGTTTTAAAATCCTTATTTGACCCTCTAACCCATGTTGTGGGTACTCAAAAAAATCGTCTCAGTAGGTACCCACAATATAGGATTTGCTTTAATAATAAGAGAGAAATTGTGGGGAAAAGAGCTTAATACCTTTCCTTATCTAGATCTCTGCTCTATGTATACGAGAGAAAAATTATTGAATAAAATTTGAAAACATTGGAGAAAAGTGGAGAAAATGCTCATTATAAGCAATTTCTCCTTTATCACAATGCTCTTGCAGAAAGCATCTGTATGTGAGAAAGAGTTAACAAATAAGTGAATTTCTTATAATCCTTTCTCACTAGCAGACATAACTATAGGTTTTTATTCATCTGCTACGATGACTTTTGAAAACATTTTGACAAAAGAAGAAATTGCTCATGATAAGCTCTTTTGATCACAATGTATCCAAACTCTAATAAACTTTTATTTACGGAGATTTCCCTTTTTCCCAAACCAAAACTGAAAACTTTATTAAGCTTGAGGCAAGTTGGCAGCAAGATTACTGTCGCAATCATAATAAGCTTGTGACTAACTTATTTAAGCATGCAGTTAGATTGCGATAGAAACATTAGAAATCTCACATTTAAGCATGCGCAAGTTTGCACAACCTTATTAAGCTTGTGCAAGCTCACAAATGTGTGCAACTTCTCACGATTGTGCAACATTGTTAAGATTGCACAAGCTTGCATAGTTGCTATTGGAACAATAGCAATCTTAATTGCGAACTTACAAGATTGCGCCATTCGTAAGCTTGCAAGGTTGTGCAAGTGTGCAAGTTTGTGCAAGATTGCAATCGAAACATTAATAGCAATCTTAAGATACTTGTGAGCTTCATTTAACTGTGTTATGATTGCACAAGTTTGCAAACCTGCAACTTTAATTATTTCTCATACATAACAAATCTACAGCAGATGACTGAAATAATCAGGAGAAAAATTTTAAAGATATATTTATACAAAAGTTTAGTTTTTGAATATATATACAGTTGAAAACATTTTGACAATTGCTCAATATGAACAAATTCTCCTTAAGTCATACCTTTTTCAAAATTGGTCTACTGCACAGACGTTTATTTAGAACGTTTCCAAAGATTTCAATTTACATCCAAAACCAAATTGCAATTTTAATAATTTTTTGCATAAATTAAAAATACTAAAAAAGGAAATTTTAATCTTAACCCTTTCCCATGTAGTATAGTTTCACTACAAATCACTGAATAAACAGTCATAAACATAAGTTTACCTGTCATGTGATTCCATTTACCGAGTTGCAGACATTGACATTTCTGAGTAAATTCTGTGATTGACAACCCGCGATAATCAAGCGTATCATGAAAACCTTGCCTCAATGTTAACTGTCACGTGGAAAGACTCCATTTCAAAACATGGAAAATTCAAACCTTCCTGTTGTTGTTGTTGCAAAACTGCAAGCTTGTCGCAAACTTAACTGGTTCTAAGTTTGTGGGAAGTTTGCGAAACAAGAACTATCCGCAAGCTAAATTTCCTTGTGCACACCAGCAATCTTAATATTCTAGGGCTGCAAGCTTAATAAGATTGCAGTGAGCTTGCGCAAGCTTATGGCATACTTGTAGAGAGCTTGCTGCAAGCTAGTATTTTGGTTACAGAGGAGAAGATGTTGACACGTACATCCAATCAGCAGCTGACAAATTTGAAAACTGATGGGCACATACATGAAATTCTCTATAAATGAAAGTGTATTTTGTTTAATAGTGTTGAAAATGCTGTGGCCAAAAAGAAATTGCCCATTATTGGCAATTTCACCTTTTGCCAAAATGTTTTCAAATGTGTCTGCTGCAGAGCTGTCAGAAAACATCTGTATGTGGGAAAGGGTTAATCATTTTATTTATGATTTAATGTTACCATATTTATTGAACGTATTTAGGCCACCGGCACATGGTACTAACTATTTGATTTGATAAACATTATTAACATTTTATTAGCATAACATTATTTTGAAACATTTCTCCTTTAGTCACAATTTGTTTAAAAGTCGTCTGCTGCAGAGGCATTGAAATGTGTCTCTGTGAGGGTAAGGTTAACTTAAACAATTGTCTGTTGCATTAAAAAGGCAGCTTCATGAGGTTAGGCTGCTGGTTACGGTTTAACTAAAATCATCCGAAGAAAACTAACCTATAATGAAAATAGACAATGCTGGGACGATAATGGTGTTGATAAATTTGAAGTTGAATTAAACATTTCTGTTATTTGGCCCCTAATCTGGGTCCCCCTAGGACCTGCCTTATAAACATTTTAACAAAATATCAGTCTTTATTTTACATAAGTATATCTTGATTTGTTTCTTTCTTTGTATGCAGTTTTAAGCCACTTTCAACAATGTTTAAGTTACTAGTACTTAACTAATCCATTGATCCTGAGAATGGTCTTTTATTCAAAAAGTATCTTAAAAGTTAAATTTTAAGACAGAGTACCAATATGTTATGGTCTTTTATTCAAAAAGTATCTTAAAAGTTAAATTTTAAGACAGAGTACCAATATTTTATGGTCTTTTATTCAAAAAGTATCTTAAAAGTTAAATTTTAAGACAGAGTACCAATATGTTATGGTCTTTTATTCAAAAAGTATCTTAAAAGTTCAATTTTAAGACAGCTAGAGTACCAATATTTTATGGTCTTTTATTCAAAAAGTATCTTAAAAGTTAAATTTTAAGACAGAGTACCAATATTTTTGTGTTTTACCCTTTCCAATATGCAGACACATTTTGAATCATTGTGGCAACTCTTTATGCCAGCATTTCTGTCTGTATTCAATAACTGTATGAATGCATTTCTGTCTGTATTCAATAACTGTATGCATGCATTTCTGTCTGTATACAATAACTGTATGACAATTTTTATGACCATAGTTACCTTGCAGTTTATTTACTGCAATTATTCAGTTTGCAGCTTTTATAAATTAATGATTAATGGTACAATTCTAAGAAACCTGAACTATGAAAGAGAAAAGATTAATTAATTTAATCTAAACAATTAAGAGAACAATCGCTCACCTTATTTAATAGAAATCATAGTTTTCAATGTTCTTACAAAATGCATACAAGGAAAACAAGCAATGCCCCCCTTGTGGTCATATTTATCAATGTATCATAACAATTTCAACAATCTTGATAGAGGGTCGCCCAAGGAACATTTGTATTTTATTTTAAAATCTGGCCTACTTGTCTGTACAAGAAGATTTTTTAAAGTTTCACTAAATATACATAGAAAGAAAACAAGTCCTCCCCCTGGTGGCCATGTTTTTTAATGAATCAGAATAATTTGAACAATATTGATCAAGGGTCACCCAAGGAACATTGGTTCCAAATTATTTTCTAATCTGCTTAGTGTTTTTGTACCAGAAGATTTTTTAAGTTTTCACAATATATACATATAAGTAAAACAAGCTCTACCACCTAGCGACCATGTTTTTCAATGGATCGGAATAATTTGATCAATCTTCACAGAGGATCACCCAGAAACAGTTGTTTTAAATTATTTGAAATTTGGCCAGTACTTTTGGACCAGAACATTTTTTTAAGTTATCACTATACATATACAAATACAAGGAAAACAAGCTCCACTCCTGGCGGCCATGTTTTTCCAACGGATCCAAATAATTTGAACAATCTTGGTAGAGGGTCACCCAAGGAATATTTATGCCAAATAATTTTTCAAATCAGGCGTGCAATTTTGGACAAGAAGATTTTTAAAGTTTCGGCATTTCTCCCGTTTTCTGATGCCGCAGCAACAAAGTTCAGCATGGAATTAAAACCTTTGAACATTTAAAATAGGACCACCTAAGAAACACTTCTGATAAATTGTTTTCAAATTTGGTACATTGGTTTAGGAAGAGAAGTAGTTTTGAGGAAAATGTGAATAGACAGACAATCACAATTATAATAGCTGACCTCGCACATCATTCTCAGGTGAGCTAAATCCAGATACTTCATTATTGTTTTTATATTTTCACTTTATATCTAATACATAATGTATGTTAACCCTTATATCTGGATACATTCACATAACATTTATCGCTTTACATAGAAGGAATAGAAAGGCGCACATATTTTAAGGATTTCTTTTAATGATATATAATTTGAATTCCTTTTTGAAACAAGTTTCCATCAAGTTTTCAATATTGAATTATGAATTTATGTTATAAACTGACTATGAAGGCTATTATATTATTAACTGACTATGAACGCTATTATATTATTTACATTTAATCAGTTTTCCAATTTTCCAGATGTGATTATTACTTTTTCCTCAATTAATTTTCTATAAGATATGCTTATGACATTTTCCTGAGATGTGAATATAACTGTTTCCTGAGATGTGAATCATAACTGTTTCCTGAGATGTGATTATTACTTTCCCTCATATGTGATTATTACTTTCCATCATATGTGATTATTACTTTTTTCTCAGATGTGATTATTACTTTCCCTCATATGTGATTATTTATTACTTTCCCTCATATGTGATTATTACTCTTCCATATGATGTAGTTATTATATATATACTCCCCCAATGTAGTAATCCCCCCCCACCCAATGTAGTTATTCCCGCCCAATGTAGTTATTCCTGCCCAATGTAGTTATAACTTTTTCCCCCAGATAGGAATGTTAATTTTTTCATGAGATGTGATTGTTTCTTTTCCCTCTTGATAAAATTATTACTTTTCCCCCCAGATGGGATTGTTACTTTTCCCTCAGATGTGATTATTACGTTTTCTTCAGCTGGAACAGAACTGATCTTTCAATTGACATTAAGCATACAAGCTGATAGTCACATAAAAATATTCATACAAAAGAAATTGCATGTTGTTTAAAAGGAGCATACATATATATATATACAAGCAAATGTTTGATGTAAAGCATCAAAGAGAAGCCGCAATATTTCGTTTCACATGAAGAAATAAGAAAAAAGAACATTTAAATCCACAAACATTAGAACAATCTAATCTACAGTCAGTAAGGCTGATATCGGTTTTTGAAGATATGTTTTATGTATAGGATATTTAACCTGGCGGGGTCTGTATTTTAAGTGAAAGAGATGATTTAGAGTTAAACTGATCATGAAAAGTGACATATAATACTAAAGACAAATGAACAAGAGGTTATGATAAATTTAAATTAGTACCAAAAACAATCAACTATTTGTATTGAACACACGCCCTGTTATGATAATGTTTTATCAAATAATGCTGACACACAGAAAATCTGTTTTTCATTTGTATCGGTAAGTCATGATAGTGGATAAGCGTTTCCCACATAAAACAAATCTGCAGCAGACAACTTTGAAATTATCAAGTAAAAAATATAAAAAATCTCTATAAATGATCTTATGATAATTGAAAAGTGTTGAAATTACTTTGGCAAATGCAGATATTGCTCATTATGAGCAATTTCTCCTTTTGCCACAATGATTTCAATGATGTTTACCCTGACATTCTTTGAAATCATCAATATAAATGATAGTAAGATGATGAGCAATTGAAAATCAAAGCTGTCGGATTACAAACGAACAATCTCTAGTGGACAAAACTGATGTGAACTCGTGTCGTGATTAGCATTTAAAAAATCAAGGAAACGTATTTCAATGTACACGTAATCCAAAAGACTGACAAGAGCTGCAGCGACTTTTGAAAACATTGTGACAAAAAGAGAAATTAATCACGAGGAATTTTTCCTTTTGCTACAATGTTTCCACTTTATGTCCATAAATTATACCTTCATTTAGCAAGATGTTCCAATTGTTACTTAATGTGCTACATTTGTTGTACATGGGAAAGGCTTAACATAGGAACTTATAGTTTCAATCTTTTTGAAAACGTTAAACCAGTGCATGACAATTTACTTGAATTTATTTCTCAAACTGTAAAATCATGACCTTAGATTTACCAGTTGATATAAGAGTTGAAATGCTGTCTACATGTACAGTGATAAGTTAAATACAGTTCAGTTAATCCGATCACACTTTGTTTGTAAGAACCAGAAGATTTCATTTCATTTAAGTTTTCTGGATTTTCACATCGTATCCGTCATAAAACATGTTGTCTGCTAGTTGTCCGCGATATTCATGAATGTGAAACTGCAACAGCGAAAAAGAACGAAATTGATATTGAAACAGATATTTCTGTGGTTTAAATCCTTCATGTCTGCATGTTGCAATGACAATTGTACTCAAAGTTATGTGCAATCATAGACAAAACTTTCAACAATATTTGCGAAAAACAAAATGCATAAATGAATGAAAATGACAGATGATCAAAAACGACAAAAAACAACTATTAGAAGAACGACAGACAAAGTTTTCGTCACCGAACATTTTAAAATAGGAAGATATTAATTATACTGAACATGAAAGTCAGATTATCAAAAGCAAAGCAAATGAAAGATTTATGTGAAATTACGATAAAAATAAAAATAAAAAAATAGACTATAGATGAATGGTAATGTCTTTTATTTTAGCTCCCAACTTGATTCGGGAACCATGCAGATTCGGTGGA
Source organism: Serripes groenlandicus (assembly GCA_031761405.1). Taxonomy (NCBI): domain Eukaryota; kingdom Metazoa; phylum Mollusca; class Bivalvia; order Cardiida; family Cardiidae; genus Serripes; species Serripes groenlandicus. The sequence continues at coordinate 1,645,100 of JASEVX010000011.1, forward strand.
CTAAATTGAGATCGGTTTAAAACGTGTTGGTGAATACGGTCAGACTAAATCTAAATCGCCGGGAATCCAAAAAGTGGACTTTTATTAAGCTGAAAAGTTTAGTGAATACGGGTCTTGGCTTTGTTGTCTAATTACCGCGTAATATATCAATTATTATTAGGATGTAAGGAACCAGACTACATTTACCAATTCAATAGAAGGGTTCTCTACTGTTTAGACTATAGATACAGTATGAATTTCGCTTAACTAAAAATGTACATACATATTAAATTAATATACTGGTCTTTGTCTTTTTTTTTTAATTTGTAAAACTCACATAATATTATGTATATATAGTGTAAAAGGGATGTTTTAAAAGTCATTTAACTTAAATTAATATACTTAGTAAGAACAAAGAGAAATCCCCATATGTTGTCAGTGTGACAGGTCTAAATATCTCCATGTGCTAAATTTCGAAGCATTCCTACAGGAAACCGCCTTTTGGCGGCTTCCAATAATCATATATAGCATTTATATTATAACATCTATTATACATTTAGGTTTTACAGTGGGAATACTTCTGGATAATTTCACTTATTCCTGGGACCCAGCACTTGTTGCGACCATTGACTTAAACATCTACACATATCCCATAATAGTGGTGACAACAAAAACATATTATTTTTTGAACATTGGTGCATGGTACAATGCAAATGAAAAAAAAACTGCATTAAACAGTAGAGGACAATTTTTTACTTTGAAAACATCTAGGCTAAAAATATAAACAAAATTCTAAATAATTGAAAGTATAATTATTGAAATAAGTTTTAAATATTGTGGCAATGTGTATGGAAGTATGATTTTAATATGGACAACATTTATGAAACAGTTTCAGTAAAAAGTCAATATAACTATGATGGAATATGCTAAATCGACTTAAATAAATTCAAATATTTGAAGAGATCTCTAATTGAATTGAAGATATCTCCAATTGAATTGGAGAGAGCTCCAATCAATTTGGAAAGCTCTCTAATTGAATTGGAGGGGTCTCCAATGCAATTGAAGATAACTCCAAATTAAATCAGTTGTAGAGCTCAATCTTCACATTAATTAAAGAGATTTCCAAATCAGTTGGAGCTCTCTAAATGTTCAATGTTCATAATTTCCGTTTTGATTTAATGATATCTCCCACTCTATGATGTTCCCACTTCCCAATAAACCAATTGGCAGCACATCTTGACAGATTTAAATAAAAATTGCTGATTTAAATAAAAATATTTAAAATTGAAATTATTTCAATGAAAGATACCAAATTTAACAAGCAACATTATCTTTATCAATATATTTTTATTTGGGCCCACCTGTTGGATTTTCTACCTACCGGATTGTTTATAATTTCCACCATTTTGCACTTATGCTTCATCAGGGACCAGTTGTTAATTTACATTGTGTATATAGTCTTTTAATTGCTCTCAACAATTTATTGAGAGCTGACATAAATAGAATAAGAGATATCTTCAAATCAATTACAAATAAGTTTTAATTTGTTGCTAGTGAGAGTGATAAATAATTAGAGAGTTCTTCAATTAATTTGATGTGCTCTTCAATTTATTTAATAGGAGAAGTTTTCACTATGGCCATAAAAGGCAAGACAACCCCACCCCCTAGCAGCCATGTTTTTCAACTGATCAATGTGGCTTAAAGGAATCTGAGGGTCACCAAAGGAACATTTCTACAAAATTATTTGAAAATCCACAAAACAGGGATGAGATGTTAAAGTTTTGTACTTTCGTTTGATCTTGGAAACAAGAAATTAGTGCCAATCTAAAAAAGTGTAGGAATTTAGGAGAGGACATTGAGAGGATGTGTAGAAGTTGTTTGAAGCACACACATAGAACAGGCTTCATGACACTCCCCAGAGAAGGGTTTCACACCATCTTTAAACTATATAGATGTATATTACCAAATTTAAAGCAATGAAATACTAAGTTGAATTCCCTGGCACATTAAATCATGCTTTGGGGACATATATTGGAAAACATCAACAGTAAAGGAGAATTGTTTAACCTTTCCAAAATACAAAGATGACTTTGAAAACATCTTGTGGAAATATGGAAATTCTTTATAAAATTATGGAAGTATAATTATTAAAAAGAGCTGAAAACATTGGAGAAAAAAGAAAAATTGCTCATTTAGATTTGCCACAATATTTTCAAAATGCATAGCAAAACACCTATTTGTCAAAAAGGATTATATATATATATAACAAGACGGAAGCATCAAAGAGAAGCCGCAATATTTCGTTTCACATGAAGAAATAAGAAAAAAGATCATTTAAATCCACAAACATTAGAACAATTTAATCTGCAGTCAGTAATGCTGATATCGATTATTGAAGATATAAGTTTTATGTAGGATATTTAACCTGGCAGGGTCTATGTTTTAAGTGAATGAGATAATTTAGAGTTAAGCTGACCTAAAAAGTGACATATAATACTAAAGATAAATGGACAAGAGGTTATGATAAATTTAAATTAGTACCAAAAACAATTAACTATGTGTATTGAAAACACACCCTGTTATGATAATGTTTTATCAAATAATGCTGACACACAGAAAATCTGTTTTTCGTTTGTATCGGTAAGTCATGATAATGTATAAGGGTTTCCCACATAAAACAAATCTGCAGTAGACGACTTTGAAATTATCCAGTAAAAAAAAATCTCTATAAATGATCTTATGATAATTGAAAAGTGTTGAATTATTGTGGCAAATGCAGATATTGCTCATTATGAGCAATTTCTCCTTTTGCCACAATGATTTCAATGATGTTTACTCTGACAGACTTTAAAATCATCAAGTACAAAACATAGAAAATCTCTATAAATGATAGTAAGATAATTGAAAAGAGTTGAAATTATTATGGCAAATTGAGCAATTGAAAATCAAAGCTGTCGGATTACAAACGCACAATCTCGAGTTGACGAAACTGATGTGAACTCGTTCTTGTCATGATTAGCATTCAGAAAATCAAGTAAACGTATGTCTATGTACACGTAATCCGAAAGACTGACAATATCTGCAGCGACTTTTGAAAACATTGTGACAAAAAGAGAAATTGATCACGAGGAATTTATCCTTTTGCTACAATGTTTTCTACTTTATGTCCATAAATTGTACCTTCATTTAGCAAGATGTTCCAATTTTTACTTAATGTGCTACGAATAAGGGAAAGGCTTAACATAGGAACTAGTTTCAATTTGTTTGAAAACGTTAAACCAGTGCTTGAAAATTTACTTGAATTTATTTCTCAAACTGTAAATTTACCAGTTGATATAAGAGTTGAAATGCTGTCTACATTTACAGTGATAAGTTAAATACAGTTCAGTTAATCCGATCACACTTTGTTTGTAAGAACCAGACGATTTCATTTCATTGAAGTATTCTGGATGTATGTTGTTGGCTAGGCAAAATACACCAATATCGTGTTTACCGCGATATTCGTGAAATGTGGAACTTCAACAGCGAAAAAGAACGAAATTGATCTTGAAACAGATATTTCTGTGGTTTAAATCTTTTCATGTCTGCATTTTGCGATGCCAATTGTACTCAAAGTTAACTTTGAATCCAGTATGTACTGAACATGAAAGTCAGATTATTAAAAACAAAGCAAAGGAAAAATGTATGTGAAATTGCAATAAAAATGAAAATCTATAAATAGACTATAGATGAATGGTACTGTCTTTTATTTTAGCTCTTAACTTGTTTCGGGAACCAGAGTCGCTGTGTGGCCGCTTACGACATTTACACACTAGACCAAATTGAGATCGGTTTAAAACGCGTTGGTGAATACGGATTAAATCTAAAACGTGGACTAAATATTAAGATTTAGATTTAGACAAATATCTAAATTGAAAAGTTTAGTGAATACGGGACGAGGCTTCTTCGTCTAATTACTGCGTAATATATTATAGCATGTCATTTTAAGGAACCAGACTACATTTACAAATTCAATAGAAGGGTTCTCTATTTTACTGTCTAGAGTAGATACAGTATGAATTTCGCTTAAATAAAAATGTACATACATTCAATTAATATACTGGCCTTTGTCTTTTGTTTTTAATTTGTAAAACTCACACATGTATATAGAGTGTAAACGGGATGTTTAAACGTCATTACCTTAAATTAATGTACTTAGAAAGGACAAAGAGAAATCAAGATATGTGGTCATGCTGGCAGGTCTAAATATTCTCCTTGACCGAAAATTAAAAGCATCCCTACAGGAAGCCGCCTTCTGGCGGCTTCCAATGACAAATAATTTTTTTTTTTTTTTTCAAATGTTAGCTGCTGCAGAAACATCAAAAGGTGTTAGCATCAGAGAAACAGATTTAACAAGAGAATGATGAAAATTTAATGTTTTCAATTTCCTTCAGAAATTCATTCTTTACCCTTTCCTTACAGTATATATATATAAGCATTTTGACGACTCAACAGCAGACGACTTTTGAAAACATTGTGGCAAAAGGAGAAATTGATCATAATGAACAATTTCTCTATTCAATTATTATATAAACTTTCATTTACAGATATCTGTCACATTTTTGTCCAGATGTTTTGGAAAGCATCTGCTGCAGATTTGTTATATGTGGAAAAGGGTTGAACTCCTAAGAAGTTTGATCTACATCTTAGTGAATACAACATTGTGGAAAGAATTAGATTACTCTCTACAAGCAACTTTCTCAAATTCCATATTGTAGGATTGATTCAATTTGAAATGTCATCAAAGTAGGCATAAACCCTCTCCACTTACTGACACATTTTGACACATCTGCAGCAGACACATTTTGAAAACATTGTGACAAAAGGAGAAATTGCTCAAGATGAGATAGGAAAGATATCCCAAATACTGAAAATTTAAGGGAAAGATATCCCTTATAAATAGTCAAAGTTCAATGGAAAGATATCCCTAAATAGTCAAAGTTCAATAGAAAGATATCCCTAAATAGTCGAAGTTCAAAGGAAAATTATCCATAAATAGTGATAGTTTAATGGAAAGATATCCCTAAATAGTCATAGTTCAATGGAAAGATATCCACAAATAGTCAAAGTTTAATGGAAAGATTATCCACAAATAGTCATAGTTCAAGGGAAATGTATCCGTAAATAGTCATAGTTCAAGGGAAATGTATCAACAAATAGTCATAGTTCAAGGGAAATGTATCAACAAAATAGTCATAGTTCAAGGGAAATGTATCCGTAAATAGTCATAGTTCAAGGGAAATGTATCCGTAAATAGTCATAGTTCAAGGGAAATGTATCAACAAATAGTCATAGTTCAAGGGAAATCAACAAATAGTCATAGTTCAAGGGAAATGTTTCAACAAATAGTCATAGTTCAAGGGAAATGTATCAACAAATAGTCATAGTTCAAGGGAAATGTATCAACAAATAGTCATAGTTCAAGGGAAATGTATCAACAAATAGTCATAGTTCAAGGGAAATGTATCAACAAATAGTCATAGTTCAAGGGAAATGTATCAACAAATAGTCATAGTTCAAGGGAAATGTTTCCGTAAATATCAAGAACAAATCAAAGGACTAGATAAAAATGAGTTAATGAGTCTTTTTTCCATGATATCTCTTGTTGCTGTCATTAAAACCTATGTTGTGGGTACTCAAAGATATTGTCCCACAGAGACTATTATCTTGAGTATCAACAACATAGGTTTTAGAGGTCATATAAGTTTTTAAAAATTATGATCCATAATAATGTGTTGCACATTTACAATTCATGTTGATATAATCTTCGCAGAGTATCATTGAATTATATAAACAATAGAGAAGAAGTTCACTCCAAAAAGTTCATGTTTAAGAAACATCAGATTCTGCTTTGAAAACATTGTTAGCAAAAGTTGTAGATTCTGGACAATTGGGTTGAAAATGCATGGTTTTAACACACATTTAACAAATATTCGGATAAATGATTAATTTATCATTTTCTGCCACGGGGAGAAGTAAATCGCCACCTGGGAAGGTTTATATTAGAACTGCATTTAAATATTTCCTTTCAATAATAACCTTTTTGACAGCAGATGACATCTGAAAAATGCAGAACAATATTTTGTTCCAATCAAACTATTTCATCTCATCATGTTTTATCACTTTGTTATGAAAGGAAAAATTATCTTTCATATTAATTAGTGAGTTTTGTTTATATTAGTAACTTATAATTATAAATACTCCAATGTTTTCACTTTTTGAAAATGGCTTATACTGATTACGTATTTATCATAATGAGATGTTCCAATTTCATGAAAATTAGTCATTACTGTTTGAATTTCAAATGTAAATTTGTAACTTGTTTAACCCTTTCCCACATACAACAAAATCGAACAAGAAGACTTTAAAACTTCTGTATAAAAATATGGAAAACATCTACAAGTGAAATAACTGACAAGAGTTGAAAACACTGTGGGAATGTATTCACCATGTGTCAGCTGCAGAGGTCTGGGAAAGCATCTACATGAGGTAAAGGGTTCATTCTTAATAATCCCGTAAACTTGTTACATATGAAACCAAGTTAATTTTCAATTTCAGAAATCTATGGAGAATACACATATTTCAGAAATATCGCAAGATATCATCACAAACATGGTTAAAAAGAAGAATTTGTTGTGAATGAGAAAGTTTGCCTTTTTACACATTATTTTCAAATTTAACCCTATCCCAAATATAGAAACTTTCTGACGAGTTTTGTAAAACATTGTAGCAAAAGGTGAAATTGCTCATGATGAGCAATTTCACCTTTGGCCACAATATTTTCAACTTAAATTTGAAAATTATACTTTTTGTTAAGGATAATTTCCATATTTTTGCCTAGATTATTTCAAAGTTGCCTGCTGCAGAATTCTTGTATGTGGGAAAGGTTTAAAAACTTTGCAAAGAGGCTAGACCTAAACTTCAAGTTTATGAAAATTATATATGTATTATAATTATTCATAACATTGCATCAATTCATTTTCCACCAATGTTTATCAAGATTTGCTACAGAAGAACGAAATATTAGAACAAATTTATATCAATCTAGGCAAAATATTGAAAATCTCTTAAAAGATATATATAATCATTGAACACAGTTGAAAACATTGTGGCAAAAGAAAATAAGTAATTCATTATGAGAAATTTCTGCTTTTGCCACAATGTCTTTCAAAGTTGCCTGCAGATGTGTCAAAAGAGCTGTCTTTGCGCTGCACTGATGATGTGGGAAATGTAAAGGTTGAATGAGACGTGCTCAAATCATTCTATGAAAATCAATTATTTTAGTTTTAATTACTCACTCGAGTATGTGAAATTGTTAAATTGTTAGCTATGCTGCTAAACCAATTTCATACCAAATAAACCAAATAACGCTGAAATAAACCAAATAACGATGAAATAAACCAAATAACGATGAAATAAAGCAGGTCATTATGAAAGAGTGGATTTAAACATTAATTGTCATGATGAGAACACTTTCTTTGTCCTCAATGTTTTAAACTTTATTCTTTAAACAAACTTTCATTTCAAGAGATTTTCTATACTTTTGGCCTGATGTTTTCAAAGTTGTCTGCTGGTGATTCATTGTGTGTGATGAAAGTTTGAGTATTGTCGTACAGTCGGGATACATTTACTTTCATTATAGCACTTTAGGCATGCATTAAACAAATGCAGCTTAATTACCGAAACACAAAAAGTAGGCTATATAATGAAGAAATTGTTTGAAGAGATTTTTAAGAAATTCTATTAACTTCAATTTAATTCCTCCATAATTTGTTTAATTTCTCACAACATCAGATGTAAAATTCAACTCTAGAACAAGACTTCTATTAAAATTGATTTGCAAAGTTTTAACTCTTTCCCACATACATACAGTCTGCAGCTGATGACCTAGAAAATATTTAAGTAAAAATATGAAAACCCTCTATATATAAATAATGAATAAAGTTGAAAATATTATGATTAAGGGAGAAAATATTCATTATGAGCAATTTTTTCGTTTTACCAAAATGTATTTAAAAGTCGAGTGCTGCAGAGGCATCAGAAAGCGTCCTTATGAGGAAAGGGGTTAACCATTTACATTATGATATTTGCAGACTCCTGCTATGAAAACATCCAAGAAATAATGAGAAATAATGTACAACATCCAAGAAATAACGAGAAATAATGTACAACATCCGAGAAATAACGAGAAATAATGTACAACATCCGAGAAATACCAAGAAATAACGTACAACATCCGTGAAATACCAAGAAATAATGTACAACATCCGTGAAATACCAAGAAATAACGTACAACATCCGTGAAATACCAAGAAATAACGTACAACATCCGTGAAATACCAAGAAATAATGCACAACATCCGTGAAATACCGAGAAATAACGTACAACATCCGTGAAATACCAAGAAATAACGTACAACATCCGTGAAATACCAAGAAATAACGTACAACATCCGTGAAATACCAAGAAATAATAACGTACAACATCCGTGAAATACCGAGAAATAACGTACAACATCCGTGAAATACCGAGAAATAACGTACAACATCCGTGAAATACCAAGAAATAACGTACAACATCCGAGAAATCTTGATACACAGTTGAAATCATTGTAGGTATGAATTATCATCTATATGAGGGAAATGGTGAAGACAATTGTGGAAAACAATTAGCTTCATAAAGAACTTGATAGACCTGATGTTTTCTTTCAGATGATTTGAAATTCAAAAAATATTCAATGAAAAGTTTTAGTACACAGTGAGTCCAAGTCAAAAATACAGAACTTTTAGTTTGAGATATTTAAAATCACTTTCATACCAAGTTTGCCAATTTCCACGATGTTTTCAAAAAGATATGGTCTGATTTAGTGACATAAAACTAATAAAGCTTTTCTCATAATGGAAGAAAAAGTTGATAATGATTTTGATATCTGTAACCATTTGAATTCCTTGTTGGTGAAAATGGCAAATTATAAATTATAATATGTCATAATATATGATTCAATGTCTTATCTTCCTAATAAAAAATATACAAAGAGGGGAAAAAAATGGAAGAAAAAAAAGAGAACAGATGAGAAAGCTATTTACACAATATAATATATCCAACAAGGTTTCTTCAAAAAAGTCAACTATTACTCGCAAAAAAGGAACCAAACAAATGTTTTTGTCTTTGGTAAAAAACAAAGAAACAAAATATAGAAAATTATTTCTAATGATGAAATGTTTTAATTTATTGTACATTTGCTATTCAGAAAAAATTATTTATAAGTATATGAAAAAAGTTGGATGAATATAGAAAAAAATAAATCTTTCTTTTTCAAAATATTTAAAAAACAAATAAAATTTACCTATGCCATCGTTTGCACTCCATTAGTTAATAATAATAACTCAATTAAAACAATTATCTCCTTCCCATTTATAATCCTTAAGAAGTAGATGACATATTTACAGTGACTGGTTTACAACTGAATACCTGGATTTTATTAGCAACTGGTGTGAAGTTTGTAAACCAATCTGAGATACAGTGTATGAAAACTCCAGCAGGTAAAAAACAACTGCATGAAGATGTTTGTACAGAACACATTTATATTTATTTCATATTGATCACATTTTTGATCATTATCATTTTCTTTTATCATCTATTTCCTATCGCCACTAAAACATTGAAGCAACATTTTCAACTAAAGTTGATGTTAAAATGGGGAACTGTTAGAGGTTGCCTGTATATACATATCAGCCAGTTTCCTGACATAATATTTTAGAGGCATTTCACTTTGAAAACATCTTTTGAAATAATCACTTTTGATACAGATTTTAAAAACATTGTGACAAAAGGAGGAATTGCTTCATTCATCACAATGTTTTCAAAAGTCATCTACTGCAGATGCATCAAAATTACATGTTGGAAAGGATTTAAGTGCCCAACAATTTGGTGTATATATTAACTGTTTAAATGAAAAGAGATTTTAGAGGCATTATCAATTGGAAGAAAAAACTAACATAATGGAAAATTAGAATTACGATTTTGATACATTGTTGAAAATATTGAGGAAAAAGGAGAAATGGCTTCAAGTGATCTCTGTGTCAGGTCGGGTTACCCTTTCCCACATAAAACAAATCGGCAGCAATTGATTTTGAAAACATCTATGCAAAATCTCTATAAATGAAAGAATAATTATTGAATAGGATTTAAAACATTGTGACAAAAGGAGATAAGGTTCATTATAGTGCTGAAATTGTGCAAAAACGAATCTTGACTGAGATTGATTAACAGGTAATTATATTCCCCTTGAATCTCAAACTAGAAATCTGCAGCAGACGGCATTGAAAACATTTAAGCAAAAATATGGAAAATCTCTACAATGTTAATTATAGAATAGAGTAAAAATCATTGCGGCCAAAGTGGAAATTACTCAAGATGATCAATTTCTTTTTTTCCCACAATGATTTTAAAAAACGTGTTTTGCAGAGGCGTCAAAATGTGTATGTTTAAGCCAGTACTTCACATGCATAGGATAAACGTCGAATTGAACATCATATCTTGCTAATATAGATTTACCCAACAATTCTAAGTAGTTTAATTCAAGCACATTTAGTTTTTCAATTCAATTTATGAGCCCCCCCCCCACCAAATGGTTTTGACTAACTAGAATGAAGATTGGACAAGTCTGCCATCTTTTGTGTGTTCAATAGATGCTACCAGTGAAAACTGAGATCGTTTAATCAAAATGAAGTAAGATTTCTCGTTTTACGTTAACTTTCATGTGCATTGAAAGCAGCCAAGATTTAGTCTTAAAGGGGATTTACAATAAACACCATGCTAATTTTGACAAGATAAACCTTGAGTTCATTTGCCGTTTCAGTCACTCTTTCTGCAGACAACAGTGACACAATCACATCCATTAAATGGTTTACCCTTTCCTACATACACTACATCTACACTACTGACACAATCACATCCGTTAAATGGTTTACCCTTTCCTACATACACTACATCTACACTACTGACACAATCACATCCGGTATATGGTTTACCCTTTCCTACATCTACACCTACTGACACAATCACATCCGTTAAATGGTTTACCCTTTCCTACATACACTACATCTGCACTACTGAAACAATCACATCTGGTAAATGGTTTACCCTTTCCTACATACACTACATCTACACCTACTGACACAATCACATCAGTTAAATAGTTTACCCTTTCCTACATACACTACATCTACACTACTGAAACAATCACATCCGGTAAATGGTTTACCCTTTCCTACATACACTACATCTACACTACTGAAACAATCACATCCGGTAAATGGTTTACCCTTTCTTACATACACTACATCTACAATACTGACACAATCACATCCGGTAAATGGTTTACCTTTCCTACATACACTACATCTACAATATTGACACAATCACATCCGGTAAATGGTTTACCCTTTCCTACATATACTACATCTACAATACTGACACAATCACATCCGGTAAATGGTTTACCCTTTCCTACATACACTACATCTACAATACTGACACAATCACATCCGTTAAATGGTTTACCCTTTCCTACATACACTACATCTTCACCTACTGACACAATCACATCCGGTAAATGGTTTACCCTTTCCTACATACACTACATCTACACTACTGACACAATCACATCCGGTAAATGGTTTACCCTTTCCTACATACACTTCATCTACACTACTGAAACAATCACATCCGGTAAATGGTTTACCCTTTCCTACATACACTACATCTACACTACTGACACAATCACATCCGGTAAATGGTTTACCCTTTCCTACATACACTACTGAAACAATCACATCCAGTAAATGGTTTACCCTTTCCTACATACACTACATCTACACTACTGAAACAATCACATCCGGTAAATGGTTTACCCTTTCCTACATACACTACTGAAACAATCACATCCAGTAAATGGTTTACCCTTTCCTACATACACTACATCTACACTACTGAAACAATCACATCCGGTAAATGGTTTACCCTTTCCTACATACACTACATCTACACTACTGAAACAATCACATCCGGTAAATGGTTTACCCTTTCCTACATACACTACATCTACACTACTGACACAATCACATCCGGTAAATGGTTTACCCTTTCCTACATACACTACATCTACACTACTGACACAATCACATCCGGTAAATGGTTTACCCTTTCCTACATACACTACATCTACACTACTGAAACAATCACATCCGGTAAATGGTTTACCCTTTCCTACATACACTACATCTACACTACTGAAACAATCACATCCGGTAAATGGTTTACCCTTTCCTACATACACTACATCTACACTACTGACACAATCACATCCGGTAAATGGTTTACCCTTTCCTACATACACTACATCTACACTACTGAAACAATCACATCCGGTAAATGGTTTACCCTTTCCTACATACACTACATCTACACTACTGACACAATCACATCCGGTAAATGGTTTACCCTTTCCGACATACACTACTGAAACAATCACATCCGGTAAATGGTTTACCCTTTCCTACATACACTACATCTACACTACTGAAACAATCACATCCGGTAAATGGTTTACCCTTTCCTACATACACTACATCTACACTACTGACACAATCACATCCGGTAAATGGTTTACCCTTTCCTACATACAACACATCTACAATACTGACACAACACATCTACACTACATCTACAATAAATCTATAATACATCTACAATACATCTACAATAGACGCCTATGAAAACGTCTAGGCAATAACTTGGAAAATCTCTCTTAATGACATCATAATTATTGGACAGAGTTGAAACATTCTGGCTCATTATGAACAATTTCTCAGTTGAACCCAATATTTTCAAAAGTTGTCTGCTGCAAAATGTGTGCAGGTGGGAAAGGGTAAAACAGTCCTCTAGTACAGAGATAGCGCGCAGTAAAAGTGAATTCAACATTTTCATTCTACCTTTTTGTTTTTCTCTATTCTTCCAACCAGAAAAATATTTTTTTAGAAAATGAAATGGGCTACAAGAATCAAAGAGCAAAAAAACTAACAGTTCCAGCCGAGAGCAAATTGTTTGATAATTTCTTTTACATGCAGACATGACTTTTTGTCCGAGCATTAAAGGAGTGTTTCTGATACACTTAATAAACCAATGAGTTGAAACACAGTTGTAGGTAAAGATTATGAATTTAAAAAAATGGATTGTACCAAATTTCAATGTTTTTTTTGTACAAAAAAAAGAAAAAAGAAAAGTTTTCAAAATTGTTGTTAGGCATGTTTTTCAGTCAGTTTTTATAGTTTTCTTTACCCTTTCCCAACTGACGCATCTGTGGCAGTTACATTTGAAACCATTGTGGCAAAAGTATAAATTGCTCATAATGAGCAATTTCTCCTTTTGCCATAATGTTTTCAACCATATACAAAAGTTATACCCTCATTTACAGAGATCTTTCATATTCTTATTCTTCTTCTGAAGTCTTGCTGTATGTGGGCAAGGGTTAAGTTTACTGCACAGCTGATCTTAGGTTAGATTAGCAAGTTAGGGCAGAAAAAAAGTTTGGCAGGAATGTATGTAACCACTTATTACGTAAGCTGTAATAGACTCTTCCAAAATGATTGTCTCTTCCAAAATGATTGTTCAGTTAGGATAGTTGTATGATTTACCCTTTCCCACATACAAAACAAATCTGCAACAGACAACTTTGTAAACATCTGGGCCAAAATATGGTAAACCTCTAAAATTGAAATTGAAATTATAAACAAAAGTTAAAACATTGTGGCAAAAGGATGAACTGCTCATTATGACCAATTTCTTCTTTTGCTACAATGCTTTTAAAAGTCGTCTCACGCCTAAACAGTAGTCAGAAAGCATCTGTATGTTGGAAAAGGAGGGTTAAACAATAAATTTGTTTGTTTAACAAGAGGACCATGATGGTCCTATATTGCTTGCCTGGTTTAACAGAATAGTTTTCAATACATATAATACAGAAAACCAGCAACGCCCCCTGGTGGTCATATTTAAAAACGGATCTAAATAATTTGAACAATCTACATAATTTCAACTATCATGATAGAGGGTCTAATTTCACCTATCATGATAGAGGGTCTAATTTCACCTATCATGATAGAGGGTCTAATTTCACATATCATGATAGAGGATATAATTTCACCTATCATGATAGAGGGTCTAATTTCAACTATCATGATAGAGGGTCTAATTTCACCTATCATGATAGAGGGTCTAATTTCACCTATCATGATAGAGGATCTAATTTCACCTATCATGATAGAGGGTCTAATTTCACCTATCATGATAGAGGATTTAATTTCACCTATCATGATAGAGGATCTAATTTCACCTATCATGATAGAGGGTCACCCCTGGAAACTGTGTGCCAAATTATTTTCAAATCGTAACTACACTTTTGGTCTAGAAGATTGTTTTCACAATAGATATATATAAAATACAAGAGAAAGTTGATGCAATGCATCAATGTCGCCGGATATCCATAGTGCAGTTATGCATAGCACTAACATTATAGTAGTTGAATAAACAGTTATTAACTGAGGGGCATATTGGAACATCAGGGGTGGGGTCAAGTGAAAATGTATCATAACTTGCATTGTTTTGTCAACGAAGTGAATGATAATTGAAGCCTTTCATTGTTTATGACCAATCTCCATTCCAAAGTAGGTTGACTAGACACACAACCAACTAATTATTGATCATAAACAGTAATGGAAATGAGAAATCTTGCCAATCATTAGTCTTAGTATGTATACAGTGCTTTCATTAAGGAATAATTATAAGATTTGTGAATTCCACATACACTTTTCAAGATGTTTGTCAGAATATTTGAATTTTATTATTTTTCAATAAAACCACAAAACAGACAATTTAGGATTTGCACGCAATAGCACATCATTTTACCTTTCCTCTATTAAACTCAACAGTGGACACGTTTGCAGCAATATACTTTTAAAACAATGAGTTAAGGGTTGAATAGCTGAGTTTTCTCTTTTTCTCAAAATGATATTAGCTTGGCATCCTAATTATATCATATTTTAACAAATGTTGAAATGTAGTCCAATATTTATAAATTAGACCACATTCGAAATATAATATCAACTAAACAGTTAAATCTCATTGAAATTGTTGTATAATTTAAACTTAATTTCGAACATAAACTGAGCCCTACAACATGTTAATTTATTTTAATTATTTCCTTCCTTTTTTATAATGAAAATAACAAAACTACTCATGTTTTAAAATTATATTATGATGAGCGCCCTTGTGTCAATGATCCATAACAATATGCAGATCGGAAGCAATATGCCTTTAGGGAATTAAATGACACATTTAAAATTGTCAAGGACGAAATAATTTTGTACGAAAGACCCGATTCTTTCTTATTCGCAGAGGTGTCGTTCTTGAAACTCTCTTTATAGGCAGAGAGTGTTCGTTCAAAGTAATTTTTCTATTAAAACTAGTTTTTATCTCGTTTTTTTTTTTTCTTCATTTGTTTCGAACCAAATAAACATTTTAAATCACCTACGATTTACTATTTGTAAGTGAGTGTAAAGAGACGGCTCTCTGCAAAGGAGATTGATCAACGCAGTTGGTATTCGCGAGTCACGCTTCAAGCAGGTGCGCGTATGTAAACAAATTAGACTGCGACGTAAAGGTTTGTAGTTATCGTCTTTTGAGTACAATGTCATGTAGTATATAGTGTAAAAATAAAGTATACCAGTCTAGCTAATAGGGACTGTTTTGTCTTCGTAAATAAAACAACAAAACATAAATGCGAGTCAAAATAAAGAAACTGAAAATACCTAAAACATCGGAATATTTATTTCATTTTAGATGTGTCATTACTTAGTGTTTTTAAACAAACACAATTGTAATATGTTCAAGACATCTAAATGTGTTTCTTCCTAATAATAATCCCCCCTCCCATGTGATTTCCGAAAACCTATTAAAAATAGAAGTCGCGGGCTTCTGCCCGGCGACTAATTAAGGACCAGTAGGTGTTTATAATATCATTGAAATTAGGAGAATTAATTAAACAAATACTCAAAATATTGTAAATATATATATCATTTTAAATCAGCTATAATTCAGTCTCTTTACAATCAACTGTAACTGTATTTTCACCAAGGCATTAACATTTAGTTTATTGTAATAATAACTTCTCCTTTCAATGTCAACTATGGTTAAAAGTTTGAATGTAACCACATATAGCATGGTGCGTAATCCCACCTCGCAATAATGCAAAACAACAATCAACATGGCTTGAAGGAATCTGATAAAGGTTCACACAAAAAAACCATTTAGGGTCTTGAGAGTGTTTACAAGATGGATCTCAAATTTTAGCTAGTGCACTGCCAAAATGTTGACCCAACCTGACCTTTATTCAAATTTAGCCTAGACACAATCAAGACAAACATTCTGACAAAGTTTCAATATGCTCACATCAAACATGCCGCTTCCAGAGTGTTAACAAAATTGTCCTTCAATCTGACCTTGTGACCTAGTTTTTTTTACCCCACATGATGGATAACACACAGATGATGACAAAATGTTGCATGTAGTGTGTTAACAAGGCAATTGTTGATGACGGATAACACACAGATGATGACAAAATGTTGCATGTAGAGTGTTAACAAGGCAATTGTTGATGACGGATAACACACATATGATGGATAAAATGTTGCCTGTAGAGTGTTAACAAGGCAATTGTTGGTGATGGATGACACAGATGATGGACAAAATGTTGCATGTAGAGTGTTAACAAGGCAATTGTTGATGACGGATAACACACAGATGATGGACAAAATGTTGCATGTAGAGTGTTAACAAGGCCATTGTTGATGACGGATAACACACAGATGATGGGACAAAATGTTGCCTGTAGAGTGTTAACAAGGCAATTGTTGATGACTGATAACACACAGACGGATAACACACAGACGATGGACAAAATGTTGCCTGTAGAGTGTTAACAAGGCAATTGTTGATGACGGATAACACACAGACGATGGACAAAATGTTGTCTGTAGAGTGTTAACAAGGCAATTGTTGATGACGGATAACACACAGACGATGGACAAAATGTTGCCTGTAGAGTGTTAACAAGGCAATTGTTGATGACGGATAACACACAGATGATGGACAAAATGTTGCCTGTAGAGTGTTAACAAGGCAATTGTTGATGACGGATAACACACAGATGATGGACAAAATGTTGCATGTAGAGTGTTAACAAGGCAATTGTTGATGACGGATAACACACAGATGATGGACAAAATGTTGCCTGTAGAGTGTTAACAAGGCAATTGTTGATGACGGATAACACACAGATGATGTACAAAATGTTGCCTGTAGAGTGTTAACAAGGCAATTGTTGATGACGGATAACACACAGACGATGGACAAAATGTTGCCTGTAGTGTTAACAAGGCAATTGTTGATGACGGATAACACACAGACGATGGACAAAATGTTGCCTGTAGAGTGTTAACAAGGCAATTGTTGATGACTGATAACACACAGAAGATGGACAAAATATTGCCTGTAGAGTGTTAACAAGGCAATTGTTGATGACGGATAACACACAGATGATGGACAAAATGTTGCATGTAGAGTGTTAACAAGGCAATTGTTGATGACGGATAACACACAGATGATGGACAAAATGTTGCATGTAGAGTGTTAACAAGGCAATTGTTGATGACGGATAACACACAGATGATGGACAAAATGTTGCATGTAGAGTGTTAACAAGGCAATTGTTGATGACGGATGACACACAGATGATGGATGAAACTTTGCATGTAGAGAGTTAACAAGGCAATTGTTGATGACGGATGACACACAGATGATGGATGAAACTTTGCATGTAGAGAGTTAACAAGGCAATTTTTGATGACGGACAAAAGATGTTCACAATAGCTCACCTTGAGGCCTTGTGCTCAGATGAGCTGAACAACAGGGTCATGATGGCCCTGAAACGCTTTCCTGAGTCATGCCAACCACAATAACTCATTTGGCAAACAGGAAAGCTAATACAAGAAGCCCAAGAGGACCAATATAGCTCCACCGCCACAAAGCGAAATATCCCACACCCTATGTTGTCTTTATTTTGTCAAATTGATATGACTAAGAAGCTAGGTCACATAATAAATGTTTATGTACCAGTTAGTAATTCAAAATCTGACATTTAGTTTCTTATAAAATCACTTTCTAAATCTTACATCTTGGGCCGGTGGCCATGTCTTTTGACCAATCAAAATGTCATGGCTTACAGGAATCAGATGGAGGTTCACCCAAGGCACATGTCAACAAAATGAACAACAGTCAGTCTGAGACTTTCGGAAAAGGATATCATATGTCATATGAGGCAAAACAGCCCGACCTTGGAGGGCATGTTATTTACCATTTGTAGATGGTCACCCATATTTATACAAAATTGTTGGAAACGGCCTTACACTTTCGGAGAAGAAGGTTTTAAAAGTCGTCACTATAGACATATAAGGCAGAACAGCCCCGCCCCTGATGGCCATATTTCTAACCAATCAACTTGGCCTGTAGGAATCTGATAGAGGTCACCCAAGAGACATTTCTACAAAATAATTTGGAAATCAAATTTTCAAAGGAGGAGGTTTTTGAAATTTTCACTAAAGTCAGATAAGGCATAACAGCTCAACCCTAGCTGTCACATTTTTCAAACAATCAACATGGCTATCAATAAGAAGGTCACTCAAGGAATATTCTACAAAAATATTTGGAAATTGGCCAGATACTTTTAGAGAAGAAGATTTTAACTATAGCCATTTAAGGCCATACAAAGCCCCATTCCCAGGCTGCCATGTTTTTCAACCAATCAACATGGCATGAAGTTATCTGATAGAGGGTCACCCAAGGAACATTTCTACAAAACATTTTTGACAATCAG
This sequence comes from Serripes groenlandicus, assembly GCA_031761405.1. NCBI lineage: Eukaryota > Metazoa > Mollusca > Bivalvia > Cardiida > Cardiidae > Serripes > Serripes groenlandicus. The sequence goes on from JASEVX010000011.1 coordinate 1,664,107, forward strand.
CCAACCTTTTAGGAAGAAATCTTTTTTAACATGTTTTTCTTTTAGTTACCATGGAAACCAGAACTCTGCATTGATCATTAACAAATTGAAGGAACTTTGGTGAAGACATTTAGATGAAGCTTTCTGTGAAGTTTAATCGTAATTGACTCACTGGTTACAGAGGAAAAGATGTTGACGGACAATAGGTGATGGACGCCCAACAAAATGCGATCACAATAACTGTAAATTGAACATGTTGAATACAATTTTTCTTTTATTGCCTTTCCCCTTTCCCATAAACAGGGTAAATTACCCAACTACTAAAGCCACTTTTCCCAGCTACTTTAAGCAGAATTTCCTTTACCCGTGCTGGGGGAGGACTCCCTGACCCCGCCCATTTACAATTATTATCCTGCTACTCTAAAACAAAATGAAACCCCTGCATATATAACAAATCTGCAGTAGACATATTTGACATCTTGGCAAAAATATGGAAAACATTTATAAATTATTATTGAATAGAGTCAAAATAATTGTAGCAAAAGGAGAAATATAGCTCATTATGAGCAATTTCTCATTTTTTGCGACAATTTTTTCAAATTGCATATGCTGCTGTCATCAAAAATTATCCTTATGTGGGCAATGGTTATCTAACATTTTACCTGATGAGATTCTTTAAAAACATTATTAGAAGAAAATGTAAAACCTTTAAAATTATAATTAAAAGTTGATAACCAAGTTGAAACCAGTGGAATATATAGCAGTGATTGTTTGTTTTGAGCCATTTCTCTTTTTGTGTCGATTGGTTTGACAATCGCCACAATGCTTACAGAGACAACAACGAAATTTTTACATAGTCAGTTTTGAAAAGCCCGTTGACTTTTTATTCCTTACTGCAAACCAAATAACCTACATCTGTTAAACCGCCAAATATATAGTTCCATCAGTGATGCAGAGACACAATTAATAATAATCATGTCAGTGCTACTTTGGTACCAGGTTGATACTAAGATTTGAGATTTATTGAGATAATATCTACATAGAGTTAAATGATGTAAATATTATCTTTCTTCATGTTTGGGCAGATAATAAATATCATTGCACGTTTTATAAAATACTAGAGTGGATTCTTGTAGGTTTCAAACTTTTGTATAAGGCGTTGCTATAAGAATCTCAAGAACTAAATAGTGAAAGGGAAAAGAGGTTTATTGTACAAAAAAATATCCATTCAACCTTCAAAAATAAACAGAGCTTATTTCCTTTAAACTATTGGATTGGGCGCACACCTGATATCCTGTTCTTGAATAGATGGAATTGGCGAAAGTGTCGACTTAAGTTTTTTTTGCCAAGTTTAATTCAATATTTCTATGAGGCATTTTTTCAGAGACAAATAAGAGACTTGTGAACCGTAATATAATGCTTACAAAATAATTAATCAAATTGAACAGAATGAAACAAAAAATTATTTAATTCTTAACCCTGTCTCACTTATAACAAACCCTTGAAAACAACGAGATAGAAATATGAAAAATCTCTTTTGATGAAACTTTTATCATTGAATACAGTTGAGAAGATATTGCTCATTATAAGGAATTTCTCCTTTTGCCGCATTGTTTTCAAAAGTCGTCTGTTGGCTATGCATCAGTATGTGTCAAAAGGGTTACTATTTCTATTTTAACCCTATAAAGGATTGGGTATGTTAAGCATTGTCTAATTGAAAACATCTAATCATATACTATTGCAGCATCTGCAAAACTGGAAATATGACTTTGATTTGAATACAAAGTTGAAAGCATTGCATGAAAAGATGAACTTGCTCAGAACAATCAAGTTTTCCTTCCCCCACAATATTTTTAAAGCAAATCTGCTGCAAAAGCATCTGTATAAGGGAAAGGGTTAATTAATAAATGATGAATTAAAAGAGAAGGAAAATGTCATGAAATAATATCAAAAGACAATATAATTATTAGTCCTGACCGATCCCTCCAACAAAAAGGTTTAAGATTTCATTTGAATTTTTCATTGAACATTTTTTATAAATCCGAAAGTGATTTCTCCCATTGTCCTTTGTGAAGACATCTTTGTAATCCTTTCACCGCTGAGACTGTGTGGTGTCTGTGACAACAACCCAGCCAGATGGCAAATCTTCGCAGCCTCACCAAACTCTAGTCATTTATACAAAATCTTCTTAATATTCCTTGAGTTTGGATTGAACTGTTACAAGTGCAAAGCTGATCCATTTCAAATTGTTTAGCATTGAAAGGTTAAAGGTGTTGGTGTAATGAGAAGACTTTTGAATCATTTTAACTGTTTATTTGAAATGGTCTATTCAGATGTCTCCACCATGAACATTTCGGGAAAATTTCAAAATTTGATTTTTATTTAAAAATATTGTGGGGAATGGAGATATTTCTTACCATGAGAAATTGTACTTTTTCCACAATGTTTAACTAGTCCTCTGATAAAAATATCAGATGTTGTGTTTTATTTTGTTTCAATGACATTTACATGACTTTTAACAATTAAATAACTAGTTCAGTTATATCATTGTTACTGTCCTGGGTAATTTACTTGTGCTACTGGCATCATTTAGCCTGGAACCATAACATCAGTTTTAATGCTATCCATAAAACCATGATTACAAAGAAGGCAAGCCCTTTTTTATTACATCAGTTTTAATGCTATCCATGAAATCCGGAATACCAAGTAGGCAAGCCCTTTTTTATTACATCAGTTTTAATGCCAGCCATGAAATCCTGAATACCAAGTAGGCAAGCCCTTTTGTATTACATCAGTTTTAATGTTATCCATAAAACCCTGATTACAAAGGAGGCAAGCCCTTTTGTATTACATCAGTTTTAATGTTATTCATGAAACCCTCATAACAAAAGAGGAAAGCCCCTTTTAAATACTAGCCATGAAACCTGATTTCTAAAAGGAAAACCCTTTTTTATCACATCAGTTTTAATGCTATCCATGAAATCCTGATTACAAAGGAGGCAAGTCCTTTTTTATTACATCAGTTTTAATGCTATCTATAAAACCCTGATTACAAAGGAGGCAAGCCCTTTTGTATTACATCAGATTTAATGTTATCCATAAAACCCTGATTACAAAGGAGGTTACAAAGCCCTTTTGTATTACATCAGTTTTAATGCCAGCAATGACCCCTTTTAAATACTAGCCATGAAACCTGATTTCTAAAAGGCAAATCCTTTTGTATTACATCAGTTTTAATGCTATCTATGAAATCATCATTACAAAAGAGGAAAGCCCCTTTTTATTACATCAGTTTTAATGCTATCCTAGACTGGCAACAGTCCTTATGGTTATTTTTCAATGTTACAATTGGGGAGAACTCTAATAGGCAAAATATGCATTACTCTGAATATCGTCCTTAGGACCTGACCATAAGTCTATGTTTCAGACACCAGTTGAAATGCAGCCATATAATAATAAACAGAGAGCTTTGTGCCAGGCTAATGCTATCCATGAAAGTCTGAATACATGGAGGCAATCCCTGAATACCAAGAAGGATAACCCTGAATACCAAGAGTACCAAGTAGGATAACCTTGAGTACCAAGGGAGGTAAGCCTTTTTTAAAATCTTTCGTAAGACCTGACCAGGGATCAAACCTTGGTCTCCCGCTTCTGGAATGGTCTAAAATCCTCTGTGTATTAGAGAAGGAGTTTCTGGAATGGTCTAAACTTTTCTATGTATTAGAGAAGGAGTTTCTGGAATTGTCTAAAATTGTCTGTGTATTAGAGAAGGAGTTTCTGGAAAGGTCTAAAATCTTCTGTGTATTAGAGAAGGAGTTTCTGGAATGGTCTAAAATCTTCTATGTATTAGAGAAGGAGTTTCTGGAATGGTCTAAAATGTTCTGTGTATTAGAGGAGTTTCTGGAATGGTCTAAAATCTTCTGTGTATTAGAGAAGGAGTTTCTGGAATGGTCTAAAATTGTCTGTGTATTAGAGAAGGAGTTTCTGAAATGGTCTAAAATGTTCTGTGTATTAGAGAAGGAGTTTCTGGAATGGTCTAAAATCTTCTGTGTATTAGAGAAGGAGTTTCTGGAATGGTCTAAAATCTTCTGTGTATTAGAGAAGGAGTTTCTGGAATGGTCTAAAATCTTCTGTGTATTAGAGAAGGAGTTTCTGAAATGGTCTAAAATCTTCTGTGTATTAGAGAAGGAGTTTCTGGAATGGTCTAAAATCTTCTGTGTATTAGAGAAGGAGTTTCTGAAATGGTCTAAAATCTTCTGTGTATTAGAGAAGGAGTTTCTGGAATGGTCTAAAATCTTCTGTGTATTAGAGAAGGAGTTTCTGGAATGGTCTAAAATATTCTGTGTATTAGAGTGGGAGTTTCTGGAATGGTCTAAAATATTCTGTGTATTAGAAAAGGAGTTTCTGGAATGGTCTAAAATCTTCTGTGTATTAGAGAAGGAGTTTCTGGAATGGTCTAAACTTTTCTATGTATTAGAGAAGGAGTTTCTGGAATGGTCTAAAATTGTCTGTGTATTAGAAAAGGAGTTTCTGGAATGGTCTAAAATCTTCTGTGTATTAGAGAAGGAGTTTCTGGAATGGTCTAAAATCTTCTGTGTATTAGAGTGGGAGTTTCTGGAATGGTCTAAAATCTTCTGTGTATTAGAAAAGGAGTTTCTGGAATGGTCTAAAATATTCTGTGTATTAGAGAAGGAGTTTCTGGAATGGTCTAAAATCTTCTGTGTATTAGAGAAGGAGTTTCTGGAATGGTCTAAACTTTTCTATGTATTAGAGAAGGAGTTTCTGGAATGGTCTAAAATTGTCTGTGTATTAGAGAAGGAGTTTCTGGAATGGTCTAAAATATTCTGTGTATTAGAGAAGGAGTTTCTGGAATGGTCTAAAATATTCTGTGTATTAGAGAAGGAATTTTAATCCTTTCCCACATACAACAAATACAGACAACTTTGAAAACATAGTGCCAAAAACCTGAGAAATCTCCATAAAAGATAGCTTAATTGTTAAATAATTGTGGCCAAAGGAGGAATTGGTCATTATGAGCAATTTCACCTTTGGCCACAATGTTTTCAAAAGTCGTCTGCTGCTATTGTGTCAAAATGCATCTGCAGGCGGGAAAGGGTTAACACTTTGTTATTCACATCAAATTTGTAGCAGATGATTTTCAATATCTATGGAAAAAAAAAAAATCTATAAACGAAAGTATAATTATTGAAGAGTTGAAAACACTATGGTAAAAGAAGGAATTGTTCATTTTTCATTTTTCAACCATGTTTTTTAAAAGCCCCCTGTAGAATATGCAAATGTGGGAATGATTAGTGTATAGCTATTTTCTTCAGGCTTAAAATTTGGGAAAATTTGGTTAATATAATGTGTAACTTTAAAATACCCAAAGTGAAAAGTTTGCAATGGACAAGAAGATCTTTTTACTTAAAGCTTCTATTGCAGGTAATGTTGCAGCAACATAATAGGATATTTATGTTATAAATTGTTTCATATCTTGTCTTAATAAATATAATGTACACAATGTGTTAAAAACCTTTTAAAATAGGTTCATAATCCATTAACAAATCTTCTAAACACACTTCTATGACTAATTTGACACTTTCTCAAATACAACAAATCTACAGCAGATAACTTCAAAAACAACTAGTTAAAAATATACATAACCTCTATTAATGTGAAGTTTAATCATTTAAAAAAGCTGAAAACATTGTGGCAAAAGTTGTCTGCTGCAGAGGCTTCAGAATATTTATGAAATTAACCTCACAAAACATATTTATATTATCTGTATATTTCTGTTCTTTGCTATTTGTACAGTTTCTACATGAATTAAATTAAAACACTTTTTTATATGATAAAGACATAAATATATATGAAATAAATATACATGTATAAACATGTGAAATATAGCTCTAAATGAGGTGCATATATATATACTCATGTTCTGAAATCCTCATTTGACCTCCTAAGAGTATGTTGTTGAGGCGCATATTCGTGTTCTGAAGTCCTTATTTGACCTCCTAATGTTGAGCTAGGTGCATATTCGCATATAGAAGTGCTTATTTGACCTCCTTAAACTATGTGTTGAGCTAGGTGCGTAAATGCACTATGAAGTCCTTATTTGAACTCCTTAAACTATGTTGTTAATACTCACAAGTATTGACTCAATCAGATGATTCTTTGGAGTACCCACAACATAGGGTTAAACCTGTTCCATGTCAAAGACGACATACAATGCCTTTTCAGCAGAACACTTGTGAAAACATTGTGACAAATGAAGAAATTGCTTTTTTGTTTGTTTTATTGGTTTGTTTACGCCGTTTTCAACATATTTCAGTTATATTTTAGGGGCAGAGGAATCAGCCATCGCCGAGTGATTAGCATCATGGCTAAATGGTTAGTGTCATGGCCGAGTGGTTAGCGCCATCGCCAAGTGATTAGCATCATGGCTAAATGGTTAGCGTCATGGCCGAATGGTTAGCGCCATCCCCAAGTGATTAGCATCATGGCTAAATGGTTAGCGTCATGGCCGAGTGGTTAGCGCCATCGCCAAGTGATTAGCATCATGGCTAAATGGTTAGCATCATGGCCGAGTGGTTAGCGCCATCGACGAGTGCTTAGCACCATCGCCAAATGGTTAGTGTGATGGCCGAGTGGTAAGCGCCATCGCTGAGTGCTTAGCGTCATGGCTGAATGGTTAACATCATGGCCGAGTGGTTAGTGTCATGGCCAAATGGTTAGCGTCAGGGATTTGTAATTGTGTGTCCCTGGTTAAATCCCCAGTAACGGTGCAATGGTTATGGTGGAATGCCCTTGGGCAAGGCACATTTCCTAGCCTAGTACTGGTTTGTTTACCCAGTGATCATGAATAAGTGAACTGATGCCATGATATAACTGAAATAGTGTTGAAATGCCATAAAACCCCAATAAAATTTTGTCATTTTTGTTTCTCTAATATTTTGTAAATCATGAATGGTGTGATGTGTTTAAGTGAATAACAAGTTGATATAAATAGTTACCTTGCTGACTAACATTACTTGTTAAGAAATTAAATCTTTAAGCAATTTTATAAGGAAAACAAAAATGATGAAATATGCCTTTAAGTATTTAAGAAATACTTAGCGCTAAGTAATGTTGGTGGAATTGGAGCCAGTTCACTTATTCATGATCCCTTAGGTAAACAAACAAGTACTAGGCTAGGAAATATGCCTTGCCCAAGGGCTTTTCGCCATGAATGCCGTATCTGAGGATCAAACCTGGGATGTCCGGTTCAAAATCCCCAAAGCTTACCACTCCGCCATGGTGGATCCCTTAACAATTTGCATCGATGTTTTCAACTCTATTTGATAATTTAACTTTCATTTATAGAGTTTTCCATATTTTTGAGTTTATATTGTTAAAGTAGTCTGCAGAGTTGCAGTATATGGGAAAGGAGTTAGATAAGTTATAAGTCGATGTTCTGGAGTAATTTGTCTACTTTACACAATTACAAGCAAAGATCTACGTAGTACAAAGCTTGAGATAAAGGGCATTTTTCATGTTCTAAAATCCTTATTTAACACTCAAACCATACTGTTGTGGGTACTAATATTAACAGAATCTTCAGATGAACATATATTCATTTACTTTGCCTTTAGGAAAAGAAATACGACTTTTGATAATCTATATAATTGTGACAACCCATGAATGTAAATGTATGTAATAATTGTTATATGTATATTGGCCGGTGGCCTGAAATACAATCAACCTTGAATTGACTTGTTAAATACTAAGAGGAACATTGAGAGGAAAAGAGCTGTTTAGTGTTTACCCCTTCTGTACCTCAGAGTGAGCTATTCTGGAGCATAGTCTACTTTACACCATCTTATCTAGGCCTCTTACGTAGTTAGTATTAGCTCATAGGTATAATTACATCCCCGTCAAAACTTGGGTCTATTGCGACGTTGCAAAGCTTTTCATCGCAGCAGGGAAAGTGAAAAAAGTATCTCCGAAACTCAAAACAACGATCAGTGTGAGACAGAAGATCACATGATCAAGGTAGCTCCGATCACATGATCTGTAAAACCAGGTAAACTCATTATCTCTAGTTTAGCACTTTACATCATTCAAATAAAGTTTTGAAGCCTATGCAGCAGACGATATTTGAAAACATTGTGGAAAGACAATAAATCGCTTACAATTTCTGCTTTTGTCACAATGTTTTCAACTCTATTTGATAAGTATACTTTCAGTTATAGAGATGTTCAGTATTATTGCATAGATGTTTTTAAATCATCTGCTTTAGGTTTGTTGTATGTGGGAAAGGTACCCATAAATATGATCATATGATTTTGTTGTATTAGGGAATTGATTGATTGACTGATTGGGTTTAACGCCGTTTTTAACAATTTCTCAGTCATATCACGGCGGCCAGTTCACCTACACACGTATTTCCTGGTTTTCTCACACCAGTACTCCACACAACAATCTTCCCAAGCAACTGGCTGCTTTTCCACATAGACTTAGCCCATTGGTGGAAGACGAATGACGCATGTCACATTGATATTTGTCAAACGTCGGAAAGAAAGTTGGCCGAGCCGGGATTCAAACTCACAACCCCTGGATTGACAGCCCGCGTCGTTACCGCTGAGCTACCGGGGCTCGGCCTGTATTAGGGAAAGGTACCCATAAGAGTGAACCTTATAAGCACCTAGCTCAACACATTGTTTTAGAAGCTTACTGACACCTCTGCAGTAGACGACTTTTAAAAACATTGTGACAAAAGGAGAAATTGCTCGTTTTGAACAATGTTTCAATTCTTTCAGTAATAATACCTACATTTATGGAGATTTTCCAAATTGGTTCGCCTCAGATTTTGTAGTATTTGGTAGAAAGAGAAATTTCCTGTTCTACCACAATGTTTTACAAATTAGTCTGCTTCAGCGGCAAGACATTTAATCTGAATCAGAAAAAGGGTCAACATAATCTTCATAACATCATTCTGTTTTAATGGTTTAAACACTTTCCTACAAACTTTCCTACAAACAATAAATCTAAAGCAGACTACTTTGAAAACATCTATGAAAATATGTAGAAAATCTCTCTAAATGAAAGTATAGTAATTTTATAGATTTGAAGACATTGTGGCAAAAGGACAATTTGCTCTTTAAGGGTAATCTTTGCTTTTGCCGCAATGTTTTCTGCTGATGATTCATTAAATGTATCTGTTTGTGGAAAAGAGTTAAAACTAAATTTAACCCTTTTCCACAGGTAGTCTTTTGAAAACAATGTGACAAAAGAAGAAAATACACATGATGGGCAGTTTCTCCTTTTGCCACAATGTTCTTAACTTTATTCAATAATCAATCTTTCATTGAAAGAGGTTTCTATATTTTTTTGTTAAAATATTTTCGAAGTCGTTTGCTGCAGATTTGTTGTATGTGGGAAAGGGTTAAGTGTTATATAGTGATAATGCTTCCGGGTTACAACCATTGCATAAACCTTATTTTAACTAAATCACACCAACAACTTTTCACATATCAGAACTCTAGATAAAGGGTTTCATGTTTTGAAATTTTTGGATGTCCTTAAATAATCTTAAATTAACCCTATCGCACATACACCAAATTTGCAGCAGACGACTTTGAAAATACCTTGGCAAAAATATTAAATTCTTTAAAAAGAAATAGATCATTTTGAGCAATATCATCTTTTACCACAATGTTGTTCAAATGTTGTTGACCAGAGAGGCGTAACAAGGTGTCTATATGTTGGAAAGGGTCAAACCTATGACTTTTCCCTCTTTGGTTATTGTGGCTTAAGTAAACCTTTGATTGCTGGAACCACTTTTGTGAAACCTGTGCCTCAAGAATAGAGCCACGCTGGCCATGCATTTGTGCCGTCTGGCTCAATGTTTTTAACTTCAAATCAAAAGTATACTCTTAATTTTTACTGCCACACATTTTTTGTAATCAAAAGTTTTCAAAGCAAATCAGTTTATAAATATCATATATCAGGCAAACAGGTAACCCTTTCCTACAAACAACACATTTGCAGCAGAAGAATTTGAAAAAATGGAAGCAAAAATATTAGAAATTAATACAAATGATAGTATAATTTTTTAATTTTTAATATTGAAAACATTGTGGCAAATGGAGAAATAGTTCATTATGAGCAATTTATCCTTTTGTCATAATATTTTCAAAAATTGTCTGCTGCAAATACATATAAAACTATACTCCAATAATGACCCTTTCCCACACAACCAGCAGACAAGTTTAAAATCATCAATGTTATCAATGTTCTATAATTAAAATACTTTTAGAGATACTTGTGTAACACACATTTTATGATAGACACATGGATAGTGTGGAGAGAGTGGGAAAAGACATAACTAGGATAGAAGAGATCATATCTGAGACAATGTTTTCGCGTACCAACACTGTAGGTTTTTATTGTATAACCCTTTCCTACCAGCTAGCAGACACATTTTGTCGCATCTCTGGCAAGCAACTCTTGAAAACACTGTTGTAATAGAAGAAATTGCTCAAAATAAGCAACTTCTCTTTTTGCCAAGATCTTCTCAACTTTATTGAAACATTATTGTTCTTTCATTTTATAATAATTATTGTTCTTTCATTTTATAATAATTATTGTTCTTTCATTTTATTCACTTTCATTTTATTCACTTTCATTTTATTCAATAATTATTGTTCTTTCATTTTATTCAATAATTATTGTTCTTTCATTTTAAATGACTTTAACTAAATGATTTCAAAGTCGTCTACTGCAGATTTGTTGTATGTAGGAAAGTGTTAAGCCAATGTTGAAACATTATATATAGTAAAAGAATTAAACACTCACCGTTTAGAATCCAGCATAGTCCAATTCACTATCCAGTATATTATACTTATTTACACAATAGAAAACCAGTGTAACTGCAGTTTGCAATATCCTTTAATGCATTTTATGTAAATTTTGAAAAAAAGTATCAACATTAAACTGTAGCTTACAGATTAATTACATGGGTATAGGTATATTTTCAATGTATTTCATTTAAACATCCTATTTCACTGATAAAACCTAAAATGTTTTAATGCATCTCATCTGTTAACAAGTTTAATATACGAATCTGTGGTCTTAATGCACACCAGTTGTATCTATGTCTGCATATCTCAACATGTCATGTCTGGAAAATTATAAATATCATTTTAGAATAGTAGTTGAAAACATTGTGGGAAAAGATTAATTCTTCATTATGTCCAATCATCCTTTTTCTATGATGTATTCACAAACTGTCTTGGTGTTGAATGAGACTAGATAAAGAGGTGTAAACAGATCTTTCCCCCACAAAATTATAAATATATTCTCTTCCCGATGTTGTGATTACACAAACAAATCATCTTTTGAGAACCCACAACATAGGGTTTTGAGGTTTAATAAGGATTTAACCCTTTCCCACATATCTCAAATATATATCAGACACATTTGAAGATATCAATTTAAAATACATAAATTGCAAGTCTAATGAAAATGTAATTATTGACTAGAGTTGAAATCATTGTGTCAAGTGGAGAAATTACTCATTATGACCATGGAATTTTCCTTTTGCAACAATGATAACAAAAGCTGTCTGCTTCATATAAAGGCATCAAAATGCGTCTATATGTAGGAAAGGTTTAAAAACATAAAAAACACGTCTAAACCATTTTCCTCATGTAGACTCTCTCTGACACCTCTGCAGCAGACAACTTTTGATTAACATTGTGGCAAAAGGGAAAATTGCTCAAAACAAGCAATTTCATAATTTGCCACAATGTTTTCGTCTTTATTTGATGATTAAACTCTCATTTATGAAGAGTTTTCATGTTTTTGTCAATATATTTTGCAAGTTGTCTGCTGCAGTTTCGTTTCCTGTGGGAACTTTTAGGGTTAACACTCTGTGCTGAGTTGTCTAAATAAGTCTGTATGAGGGACAACAAGAACTCTGTGCTGAGTTGTCTAAAGAAGTCTGTATGAGGGACAACAAGAACTCTGTGCTGAGTTGTCTAAAGAAGTCTGTATGAGGGACAACAAGAACTCTGTGCTGAGTTGTCTAAAGAAGTCTGTATGAGGGACAACAAGAACTCTGTACTGAGTTGTCTAAAGAAGTCTGTATGAGGGACAACAAGAACTCTGTACTGAGTTGTCTAAAGAAGTCTGTATGAGGGACAACAAGAACTCTGTACTGAGTTGTCTAAAGAAGTCTGTACAGGGGACAACAAGAACGCTGTACTGAGTTGTGTAATGAAGTCTGTATGAGGGACAACAAGAACTCTGTGCTGAGTTGTCTAAAGAAGTCTGTATGGGAGATAACAAGAACTCTCTGCTGAGTTGTCTAAAGAAGTCTGTATATGGAACAACAAGAACTCTGTGGTGAGTTGTCTAAAGAAGTCTGTATATGGAACAACAAGAACTCTGTGCTGAGTTGTCTAAATAAGTCTGTATGAGGGACAACAAGAACTCTGTGCTGAGTTGTCTAAAGAAGTCTGTATGAGGGACAACAAGAACTCTGTGCTGAGTTGTCTAAAGAAGTCTGTATGAGGGACAACAAGAACTCTGTGCTGAGTTGTCTAAAGAAGTCTGTATGAGGGACAACAAGAACTCTGTACTGAGTTGTCTAAAGAAGTCTGTATGAGGGACAACAAGAACTCTGTACTGAGTTGTCTAAAGAAGTCTGTATGAGGGACAACAAGAACTCTGTACTGAGTTGTCTAAAGAAGTCTGTACAGGGGACAACAAGAACGCTGTACTGAGTTGTGTAATGAAGTCTGTATGAGGGACAACAAGAACTCTGTGCTGAGTTGTCTAAAGAAGTCTGTATGGGAGATAACAAGAACTCTCTGCTGAGTTGTCTAAAGAAGTCTGTATATGGAACAACAAGAACTCTGTGGTGAGTTGTCTAAAGAAGTCTGTATATGGAACAACAAGAACTCTGTGCTGAGTTGTCTAAATAAGTCTGTATGAGGGACAACAAGAACTCTGTGCTGAGTTGTCTAAAGAAGTCTGTATGAGGGACAACAAGAACTCTGTGCTGAGTTGTCTAAAGAAGTCTGTATGAGGGACAACAAGAACTCTGTGCTGAGTTGTCTAAAGAAGTCTGTATGAGGGACAACAAGAACTCTGTACTGAGTTGTCTAAAGAAGTCTGTATGAGGGACAACAAGAACTCTGTACTGAGTTGTCTAAAGAAGTCTGTATGAGGGACAACAAGAACTCTGTACTGAGTTGTCTAAAGAAGTCTGTATGAGGGACAACAAGAACTCTGTACTGAGTTGTCTAAAGAAGTCTGTACAGGGGACAACAAGAACGCTGTACTGAGTTGTGTAATGAAGTCTGTATGAGGGACAACAAGAACTCTGTGCTGAGTTGTCTAAAGAAGTCTGTATGGGAGATAACAAGAACTCTCTGCTGAGTTGTCTAAAGAAGTCTGTATATGGAACAACAAGAACTCTGTGGTGAGTTGTCTAAAGAAGTCTGTATATGGAACAACAAGAACTCTGTGCTGAGTTGTCTAAAGAAGTCTGTATGGGGGACAACAAGAACTCTGTGCTGAGTTGTCTAAATAAGTCTGTATGAGGGACAACAAGAACTCTGTGCTGAGTTGTCTAAAGAAGTCTGTATGAGGGACAACAAGAACTCTGTGCTGAGTTGTCTAAATAAGTCTGTATGAGGGACAACAAGAACTCTGTGCTGAGTTGTCTAAAGAAGTCTGTATGAGGGACAACAAGAACTCTGTGCTGAGTTGTCTAAAGAAGTCTGTATGAGGGACAACAAGAACTCTGTGCTGAGTTGTCTAAAGAAGTCTGTATGAGGGACAACAAGAACTCTGTACTGAGTTGTCTAAAGAAGTCTGTATGAGGGACAACAAGAACTCTGTACTGAGTTGTCTAAAGAAGTCTGTATGAGGGACAACAAGAACTCTGTACTGAGTTGTCTAAAGAAGTCTGTACAGGGGACAACAAGAACGCTGTACTGAGTTGTGTAATGAAGTCTGTATGAGGGACAACAAGAACTCTGTGCTGAGTTGTCTAAAGAAGTCTGTATGGGAGATAACAAGAACTCTCTGCTGAGTTGTCTAAAGAAGTCTGTATATGGAACAACAAGAACTCTGTGGTGAGTTGTCTAAAGAAGTCTGTATATGGAACAACAAGAACTTTGTGCTGAGTTGTCTAAAGAAGTCTGTATGGGGGACAACAAGAACTCTGTGCTGAGTTGTCTAAATAAGTCTGTATGAGGGACAACAAGAACTCTGTGCTGAGTTGTCTAAAGAAGTCTGTATGGGGGATAACAAGAACTCTGTGCTGAGTTGTCTAAATAAGTCTATATGAGGGACAACACGAACTCTGTGCTGAGTTGTCTAAATAAGTATTATGGGGGACAACAAGAACTCTGTGCTGAGTTGTCTAAAGAAGTCTGTATGGGGGATAACAAGAATGCTGTACTGAGTTGTCTAAATAAGTCTGTATGAGGGACAACAAGAACTCTGTACTGAGTTGTCTAAAAAAGTATGTACGAGGGACAACAAGAACTCTGTGCTGAGTTGTCTAAAGAAGTCTGTATGGGGGATAACAAGAACTCTGTACTGAGTTGTCTAAAGAAGTCTGTATGAGGGACAACAAGAACTCTGTGCTGGGTTGTCTAAAGAAGTATGTATGAGGGACAACAAGAATTCTGTGCTGGGTTGTCTAAAGAAGTATGTATGGGGGATAACAAGAACTCTGTGCTGAGTTGTCTAAAGAAGTCTGTATGGGGGATAACAAGAACTCTGTGCTGAGTTGTCTAAATAAGTCTGTATGGGGGATAACAAGAATTCTGTACTGAGTTGTCTAAAGAAGTCTGTATGGGGGATAACAAGAACTCTGTACTGAGTTGTCTAAAGAAGTCTGTATTGGGGATAACAAGAACTCTGTACTGAGTTGTCTAAATAAGTATGTATGGGGGACAACAAGAACTCTGTGCTGAGTTGTCTAAAGAAGTCTGTATGAGGGATAACAAGAATTCTGTACTGAGTTGTCTAAAGAAGTCTGTATGGGGGATAACAAGAACTCTGTACTGAGT
The DNA here is from genome assembly GCA_031761405.1 of Serripes groenlandicus. Taxonomy (NCBI): domain Eukaryota; kingdom Metazoa; phylum Mollusca; class Bivalvia; order Cardiida; family Cardiidae; genus Serripes; species Serripes groenlandicus. The sequence continues at coordinate 1,679,160 of JASEVX010000011.1, forward strand.
TGTCTAAATAAGTATGTATGGGGGACAACAAGAACTCTGTGCTGAGTTGTCTAAAGAAGTCTGTATGAGGGACAACAAGAACTCTGTGCTGGGTTGTCTAAAGAAGTATGTATGAGGGACAACAAGAATTCTGTGCTGGGTTGTCTAAAGAAGTATGTATGGGGGATAACAAGAACTCTGTGCTGAGTTGTCTAAAGAAGTCTGTATGGGGGATAACAAGAACTCTGTGCTGAGTTGTCTAAATAAGTCTGTATGAGGGACAACAAGAACTCTATGCTGAGTTGTCTAAAGAAGTCTGTATGGGGGACAACAATAACTATGTACTGAGTTGTCTAAAGAAATCTGTATGTGGGACAACAAGAACTCTGTGCTGAGTTTTCTAAAGAAGTCTGTATGTGGGACAACAAGAACTCTGTACTGAGTTGTCTAAAGAAGTCTGTATGAGGGACAACAAGAACTCTGTACTGAGTTGTCTAAAGAAGTCTGTATGAGGGACAACAAGAACTCTGTGCTGGGTTGTCTAAAGAAGTATGTATGGGGGATAACATGAACTCTGTACTGAGTTGTCTAAAGAAGTCTGTATGAGGGACAACAAGAACTCTGTACTGAGTTGTCTAAAGAAGTCTGTATGAGGGACAACAAGAACTCTGTACTGAGTTGTCTAAAGAAGTCTGTATGAGGGACAACAAGAACTCTGTACTGAGTTGTCTAAAGAAGTCTGTACAGGGGACAACAAGAACGCTGTACTGAGTTGTGTAATGAAGTCTGTATGAGGGAAAAGAAGAACTCTGTGCTGAGTTGTCTAAAGAAGTCTGTATCGGAGATAACAAGAACTCTGTGCTGAGTTGTCTAAAGAAGTCTGTATATGGAACAACAAGAACTCTGTGCTGAGTTGTCTAAAGAAGTCTGTATATGGAACAACAAGAACTCTGTGCTGAGTTGTCTAAAGAAGAGTTGTCTAAATAAGTCTGTATGAGGGACAACAAGAACTCTGTGCTGAGTTGTCTAAAGAAGTATGTATGGGGGACAACAAGAACTCTGTGCTGAGTTGTCTAAAGAAGTCTGTATATGGAACAACAAGAACTCTGTGCTGAGTTGTCTAAAGAAATCTGTATATGGAACAACAAGAACTCTGTGCTGAGTTGTCTAAAGAAGTCTGTATGGGGGACAACAAGAACTCTGTGCTGAGTTGTCTAAAGAAGTCTGTATGGGGGACAACAATAACTATGTACTGAGTTGTCTAAAGAAGTCTGTATGAGGGACAACAAGAACTCTGTGCTGAGTTTTCTAAAGAAGTCTGTATGTGGGACAACAAGAACTCTGTGCTGAGTTGTCTAATGAAGTCTCAACAAGGACTCTGTACTGAGTTGTCTAAAGAAGTCTGTATGAGGGACAACAAGATCTCTGTGCTGAGTTGTCTAAAGAAGTCTGTATGAGGGACAACAAGAACTCTGTACTGAGTTGTCTAAAGAAGTCTGTATGAGGGACAACAAGATCTCTGTGCTGAGTTGTCTAAAAAAGTATGTATGAGGGACAACAAGAACTCTGTACTGAGTTGTTTAAAGAAGTCTCAACAAGAACTCTGTACTGAGTTGTCTAAAGAAGTCTCAACAAGAACTCTGTACTGAGTTGTCTAAAGAAGTCTCAACAAGAACTCTGTACTGAGTTGTCTAAAGAAGTCTGTATGAGGGACAACAAGATCTCTGTGCTGAGTTGTCTAAAGAAGTCTGTATGAGGGACAACAAGATCTCTGTGCTGAGTTGTCTAAAGAAGTCTGTATGAGGGACAACAAGATCTCTGTGCTGAGTTGTCTAAAGAAGTCTGTATGAGGGACAACAAGATCTCTGTGCTGAGTTGTCTAAAGAAGTCTGTATGAGGGACAACAAGATCTCTGTACTGAGTTGTCTAAAGAAGTCTGTATGGGGGATAACAAGAACTCTGTGCTGAGTTGTCTAAATAAGTATGTATGGGGGACAACAAGAACTCTGTGCTGAGTTGTCTAAAGAAGTCTGTATGAGGGACAACAATAACTATGTACTGAGTTGTCTAATGAAGTCTGTATGGGAGATAACAAGAACTCTGTGCTGAGTTGTCTAAAGAAGTCTGTATGAGGGACAACAAGAACTATGTACTGAGTTGTCTAAAGAAGTCTCAACAAAAACTCTGTACTGAGTTGTCTAAAGAAGTCTCAACAAAAACTCTGTACTGAGTTGTCTAAAGAAGTCTGTATGAGGGACAACAAGATCTCTGTGCTGAGTTGTCTAAAGAAGTCTGTATGGGAGATAACAGGAACTCTGTGCTGAGTTGTCTAAAGAAGTCTGTATATGGAACAACAAGAACTCTGTGCTGAGTTGTCTAAAGAAGTCTGTATATGGAACAACAAGAACTCTGTGCTGAGTTGTCTAAAGAAGTCTGTATGGGGGACAACAAGAACTCTGTGCTGAGTTGTCTAAATAAGTTTGTATGAGGGACAACAAGAACTCTGTGCTGAGTTGTCTAAAGAAGTCTGTATGGGGGACAACAAGAACTCTGTGCTGAGTTGTCTAAAGAAGTCTGTATATGGAACAACAAGAACTCTGTGCTGAGTTGTCTAAAGAAATCTGTATATGGAACAACAAGAACTCTGTGCTGAGTTGTCTAAATAAGTCTGTATGGGGAATAACAAGAACTCTGTGCTGAGTTGTCTAAAGAAGTCTGTATGGGGGACAACAATAACTATGTACTGAGTTGTCTAAAGAAGTCTGTATGAGGGACAACAAGAACTCTGTGCTGAGTTTTCTAAAGAAATCTGTATGTGGGACAACAAGAACTCTGTGCTGAGTTGTCTAATGAAGTCTCAACAAGGACTCTGTACTGAGTTGTCTAAAGAAGTCTGTATGAGGGACAACAAGATCTCTGTGCTGAGTTGTCTAAAGAAGTCTGTATGAGGGACAACAAGAACTCTGTACTGAGTTCTCTAAAGAAGTCTGTATGAGGGACAACAAGATCTCTGTGCTGAGTTGTCTAAAAAAGTATGTATGAGGGACAACAAGAACTCTGTACTGAGTTGTTTAAAGAAGTCTCAACAAGAACTCTGTACTGAGTTGTCTAAAGAAGTCTCAACAAGAACTCTGTACTGAGTTGTCTAAAGAAGTCTGTATGAGGGACAACAAGATCTCTGTGCTGAGTTGTCTAAAGAAGTCTGTATGAGGGACAACAAGATCTCTGTGCTGAGTTGTCTAAAGAAGTCTGTATGAGGGACAACAAGATCTCTGTGCTGAGTTGTCTAAAGAAGTCTGTATGAGGGACAACAAGATCTCTGTGCTGAGTTGTCTAAAGAAGTCTGTATGAGGGACAACAAGATCTCTGTACTGAGTTGTCTAAAGAAGTCTGTATGGGGGATAACAAGAACTCTGTGCTGAGTTGTCTAAATAAGTATGTATGGGGGACAACAAGAACTCTGTGCTGAGTTGTCTAAAGAAGTCTGTATGAGGGACAACAATAACTATGTACTGAGTTGTCTAATGAAGTATGTATGGGAGATAACAAGAACTCTGTGCTGAGTTGTCTAAAGAAGTCTGTATGAGGGACAACAAGAACTATGTACTGAGTTGTCTAAAGAAGTCTCAACAAAAACTCTGTACTGAGTTGTCTAAAGAAGTCTCAACAAAAACTCTGTACTGAGTTGTCTAAAGAAGTCTGTATGAGGGACAACAAGATCTCTGTGCTGAGTTGTCTAAAGAAGTCTGTATGAGAGACAACAAGAACTCTGTACTGAGTTGTCTAAAGAAGTCTCAACAAGAACTCTGTACTGAGTTGTCTAAAGAAGTCTCAACAAGAACTCTGTACTGAGTTGTCTAAAGAAGTCTGTATGAGGGACAACAAGATATCTGTGCTGAGTTGTCTAAAGAAGTCTGTATGAGGGACAACAAGATCTCTGTGCTGAGTTGTCTAAAGAAGTCTGTATGAGGGACAACAAGATATCTGTGCTGAGTTGTCTAAAGAAGTCTGTATGAGGAACAAGAACTCCGAACTGAGTTGTCTAAAGAAGTCTGTATGGGGGACAACAAGAACTCTGTGCTGAGTTGTCTAAAGAAGTCTGTATGAGGGACAACAAGATCTCTGTACTGAGTTGTCTAAAGAAGTCTGTATGGGGGATAACAAGAACTCTGTGCTGAGTTGTCTAAATAAGTATGTATGGGGGACAACAAGAACTCTGTGCTGAGTTGTCTAAAGAAGTCTGTATGAGGGACAACAATAACTATGTACTGAGTTGTCTAATGAAGTCTGTATGGGAGATAACAAGAACTCTGTGCTGAGTTGTCTAAAGAAGTCTGTATGTGGGACAATAAGAACTCTGTACTGAGTTGTCTAAAGAAGTCTGTATGAGGGACAACAATAACTCTGTATGAGGGACAACAATAACTCTGTACTGAGTTGTCTAATGAAGTCTGTATGGGAGATAACAAGAACTCTGTGCTGAGTTGTCTAAAGAAGTCTGTATGAGGGACAACAAGAACTCGGCGCTGAGTTGTCTAAAGAAGTCTCAACAAGAACTCCGAACTGAGTTGTCTAAAGAAGTCTGTATGGGGGACAACAAGAACTCTGTGCTGAGTTGTCTAAAGAAGTCTGTATGAGGGACAACAAGAACTCTGTACTGAGTTGTCTAAATAAGTATGTATGGGGGACAAAAAGAACTCTGTACTGAGTTGTCTAAATTAGTATGTATGGGGGACAGCAATAACTCTGTACTGAGTTGTCTAAAGAAGTATGTATGGGGGATAACAAGAACTCTGTGCTGAGTTGTCTAAAGAAGTATGTATGGGGGACAACAAGAACTCTGTACTGAGTTGTCTAAAGAAGTCTGTATGAGGGACAACAAGAACTCTGTGCTGGGTTGTCTAAATAAGTCTGTATGGGGGACAACAAAAACTCTGTGCTGAGTTGTCTAAAGAAGTCTGTATGAGGGACAACAAGAACTTGGCGCTGAGTTGTCTAAAGAAGTCTCAACAAGAACTCTGTACTGAGTTGTCTAAATAAGTCTGTATGGGGGACAACAATAACTCTGTACTGAGTTGTGTAATGAAGTCTGTATGGGGGACAACAATAACTCTGTACTGAGTTGTGTAATGAAGTCTGTATGGGGGACAACAAGAACTCTGTACTGAGTTGTCTAAAGAAGTCTGTATGAGGGACAACAAGAACTCGGTGCTGAGTTGTCTAAAGAAGTCTCAACAAGAACTCTGTACTGAGTTGTCTAAATAAGTCTGTATGGGGGACAACAAGAACTCTGTACTGAGTTGTGTAATGAAGTCTGTATGGGGGATAACAAGATCTCTGTGCTGAGTTGTCTAAAGAAGTCTGTATGAGAGACAACAAGAACTAGGTACTGAGTTGTCTAAAGAAGTCTGTATGAGGGACAACAAAAATGCCCCTGCTGTTGATGACTTCCTTTTCCACCTGAATACCAATTTGACGATTCTGCAGAAGGGGATTTTTGTCAATATTGTGGTGAAAGGAGAAACTGCTAATAATATGCAATATCTCCTTTAGCCACAAAGATTTCAACTTTATTCTTTTCTAATACTTTCATTTACTGATATTTCTCCCATATATTTACCATGATTTGTTTAAAAATCATCTACTGCAGATTGGTCATGAGGGCAAAGGATAAAAACATCTAACCAAAACTATAACAAAACATCTAATCAACACTATAGAAAACATCTAACCAAAACTATAAAAAAATCATCTAACCCAAACTATAAAAAAACATCTAACCAAAACTATAAAAAAAGCATCTAACCAAAACTATTAAAAAACCCATCTAATCAACACTATAGAAAATGTCTAACCCAAACTATAGAAAACATCTAACCAAAACTATAGAAAATCATCTAACCAAAACATAAAAAAAAAACCATCTAACCTGAAAACTATAGAAAACATCTAACCAAAACTATAGAAAACATTTAACCAAACTATAGAAAACATCTAACCAAAACTATAGAAAACATTTAACCAAACTATAGAAAACATTTAACAAAACTATAGAAAACATCTAACCAAAACTAGAAATATCACTGAAGGTGATAAATACCCCCAAAACATCACCTTGACTCAAAATATGGCTTCCGACTGACCAACAAAAGGGCCATAACTCTGTAAAGTAACATGCAATTGTAAAATCTTTATGATATGCACATCTCCTCTTGGTATAAAAGCTTCATGTAATATGTTATTGAATTCCACCCAGTGGTTTGTAAGAAATAGGCCGGACAAAATATGGCTTCGGACAAAATATGACCAACAACTTAATAAGTGAAAGGGCCATAACTCTGTAAAATAACATGCAATTGTAAAACCTTTAGGGTATGCACATCTCCTCTTGGTATAGAAGCTTCATGTAAAATGTTATTGAATTCCACCCAGTGGTTTGTAAGAAATAGGCCTGGACAAAATATGGCTTCCGACCGACCGACCGCCCAACCGACCGACTGACCGACACAGTGACTCCTATATACCCCCCAAAACTTTGTTTTTTGGGGGTATAATTATAGAAAACATTTAACCAAACTATAGAAAACATCTAACCAAAACTATAGAAAACATCTAACCAAAACTATAGAAAACATTTAACCAAACTATAGAAAACATCTAACCAAAACTATAGAAAACATCTAACCAAAACTATAGAAAACATTTAACCAAACTATAGAAAACATCTAACCAAAACTATAGAAAACATTTAACCAAAACTATAGAAAACATTTAACCAAAACTATAGAAAACATCTAACCAAAACTATAGAAAAACACAACATCTAACCAAAATGTATAATAGAAAACATCTAACCAAAACGTATAATAGCCAACCAAAACTATAGAAAATCTCTATAAATGAAGGTATAAATGACTAGAGTTGAAAATATTATGACAAAATGATAAATTGCACATCATGAGGCAAAAGGTGAAATTGCTCCTTTTATTAGATAATTGTAAATCTTTCATTTATAGAGTTTCTATATATTTTATTAAATGTTTTGAAGGTCATCTGCTGCATGCATTTATCCCCAGATGGTTTTTTTAAACTATATGTAACAGATTTGTTGTATGTGGGCATAGTGTTTACCTTTTCTCTCATATAGACACTTTTTGACGCCTCTGCAGCAGATGGCTTTTTGAAAACATAGTGACAAAAGAAGAAATTGCTAAAAACAAGCAATTTCTCCTTTTGCCACAATGCTTTCCACTTTTATTCAAAGGTTATCCATTCAATTAAAGAGATCTTCTATTTTTTGACAAAATATGTTCAAAGTAGTCTGCTGCAGAATTGTTGTATGTGGGCATAGTGTTAAACAAGACGTTAAACAAGACGTTAAACAAGACGTTAAACAAGATGTAACAATATAAGTCACTTTTACTTGCATTATCAAAACATGAAAATATACAGTGTGCCACGGCTCAATCAGGCAAATATACAGTGTGGAGCTCAATCAGGCAAATATATAGTGTCAATCAGGCAAATATACAGTGTGGGGCTCAATCAGGCAAATATACAGTGTGGGGCTCAATCAGGCAAATATACAGTGTGGGGCTCAATCAGGCAAATATACAGTGTGGGACTCAATCAGGCAAATATACAGTGTGGGGCTCAATCAGGCAAATATATAGTGTGGGGCTCAATCAGGCAGGACATGTCAACCTTATCACAACAAAAACCAAGATGAGGATTTTGATACACTTATTTAAAAAGTAAATAGTTTAGATATTTATAAGTATTTAACTGTATAATTACAATTTATTTGGTAAATTTGATTTTTTATTAATTGAAATGGGACCTTCAATCCTTTCAGTCGCCTCTGCAGCAGACCTCTTTTGAAAACATTGTGACAAACGGAGAAATTGCTCAAAACAATCAATTTCTCTATTTGCCATAATGTTTTAAATTTCATTAAATAATCCTACTTTCAGTTATAGAGATTATAGGGATGTTTTTGCCTAGATCTTTACAATCTTTGCAGATTTGTTGTAGGAGGGAAAGGAAATTAACATTATATACATATTACATGACTGTATTAATTGAATCAATCACATTGACCTACTTTTTCAGGACTGTAATACTGTAATACTTCCTTGCAGCAATAAGAAAATTAATAATTATTTCCACAATCCATCTTGTAAAGTAAAATTATGAGCCTTCTAAAATATAATTTGTATACGTATACAATGTATTATACTTTAAGAAACTTCATTTGAATGAAAATTAAATATTTGACAGAAATGAAATGATGATTAATAGACAATCTCCCACAAATAATAAATCTGGAGCAGATGACTTTGAAATCATCTCAGTAAGAATATGAAAAATCTATTCTTATGAAAGTATAATAATTGAAAAGAGTTGAAGACATTGGGGCAAAAAGAGAAATGCTGTCTCTTAGTTTTCTAAAAATGTTTTCCATTCAAAAAGTCTAAAACTACTAGAACAGGTAAGTTAACAATGACCTGAACTAATGGATAGATTGGTATGCTCTAAAAACAGTGGATTCTTTTTAGATCTTAAATAGATAAATATATATAATATTTTGATACAAAAAAATATCAACATCATTGCACAAAAAAAAGAAGAATGAATGCAGAATTTCAATAAAAAAGTCATCTGCTGCAGAGACATCATCTCTTTGCCAAATACTTTGAAAACATACAGCTAGGCAAAGAAATAAAAACAATTCATGAACGAAAGAATTGTCTTTAGTTGAAAACATTGCAGAAATAAAGGAGAAAATGCTCATAATAAGCAATTTCTACATTTGCCACATTCGGTCTTTAAAGTCATCTGCTGCAGATGTTTCTGTTTTTGTCTGCATGTGGGAAAGGGGGGTTAAAAGTACTCATTAAGAAAGAATATTAGATTGAGACAAAATCTGTTTTATTGGTGATTTATGACACTTTCAACAGTATTTCAGGTATATCAGGCATTTTCCTAATTAATTACAGTATTATATATTCTGACACCCAGGCATCAATCTTAATGATATTCCGCAAACGCTGAGTACAATGCACGGAAGCCACTACTACCGCTTGTTAAGTATTTGGTATGGACCCAACCACAGAATGAACCCAGCCACTACTACCATTTATAAAATATTTGGTATGGACCCAACCACAGAATGAACCCAGCCACTACTACCATTTATAAAGTATTTGGTATGAACCCAACCAGTGAGTGAACCCAGCCACTACTACCATTTATAAAGTATTTGGTATGAACCCAACCAGTGAGTGAACCCTGCCACTACTACCATTTATAAAGTATTTGGTATGAACCCAACCAGTGAGTGAACCCTGCCACTACTACCATTTATAAAGTATTTGGTATGAACCAAACCAGTGAGTGAACCAGGCCACTACTACCATTTATAAAGTATTTGGTATGAACCCAACCAGTGAGTGAACCCTGCCACTACTACCATTTATAAAGTATTTGGTATGAACCAAACCAGTGAGTGAACCAGGCCACTACTACCATTTATAAAGTATTTGGTATGAACCAAACCAGTGAGTGAACCCTGCCACTACTACCATTTATAAAGTATTTGGTATGAACCCAACCAGTGAGTGAACCCTGCCACTACTACCATTTATAAAGTATTTGGTATGAACCCAACCAGTGAGTGAACCAGGCCACTACTACCATTTATAAAGTATTTGGTATGAACCCAACCAGTGAGTGAACCCTGCCACTACTACCATTTATAAAGTATTTGGTATGAACCCAACCAGTGAGTGAACCCAGCCACTACTACATTTATAAAGTATTTGGTATGAACCAAACCAATGAGTGAACCCTGCCACTACTACCATTTATAAAGAATTTTGTATGAACCCAACCAGTGAGTGAACCCAGCCACTACTACCATTTATAAAGTATTTGGTATGAACCCAACCAGTGAGTGAACCAGGCCACTTCTACAGCTTGTAAAGTATTTGGTATGAACCCAACCAGTGAGTGAACCAGGCCACTACTACAGCTTGTTAAGTATTTGGTATGAACCCAACCAGTGAGTGAACCAGGCCACTACTACAGCTTGTAAAGTATTTGGTATGAACCCAACCAGTGAGTGAACCCTGCCACTACTACTGCTTGTTAAGTATTTGGTATGAACCCAACCAGTGAGTGAACCCTGCTGATCTACCAATTTAATCCAAACAGTTAGACAACATATCACATGAAATCCCTTTCAGTCACAATAATGATCTTTCAAACTGCAGCAGTTTTACACATACACTATTTTTTATTTCATCATTGAATGATCAAGCTTTAAAACATATTTATAATTTCAAAAGAAAACTTACAAACTTTAAATTATAGCAAGCTTTGTACAAAATATCACTAAAACATTTAGTATAGTTCATCTGTTCAAGTGTATAAGCTAATATACTATAATTTTCATATTTCATTGATCATAGGCTATTTAGAATTAATCAATTGACATCGCAGCTGTATGTTTATGATCAAACTTTTTAACCCTTTCAACTTACAGCTTTTTGAAGCATCTTCCGCGGACAAATTTTAAAATTGTTGTGGCAAAAGGATGAATTACTCATAATGAGCAATTTCTCCCTCACCCACAATATCTTCAATTATAACATTAACGATATCTTCTATGGCTGTTTGCTCTCAAAGTCGTCTGCTATCTCTATAAAAGTAAAGATAGTTTTTGGATAGAGGTGGAAATATTGTGGCAAAAGGAGAAATACTTTATGCTCATTTAGATCACTTTCTCCTTTTGCCACAATGTTTTCAAAAGTGATATGCTGCAGAGGCATCTGTATGTTGGAAAGGGTTAAAAGAAAAGTTCAAAGACAGGGATGTACCGGATGATAACACAGTTTGAAAACATTGTGAGAAATTTGCTGATACATTTTTACTTTTAGGTTTAAAATAAAACAAAAATCTAACTGATGAAATAATAGAAATTAAGTTATGATCAATAACAAATTAATTCAAAATAAGATATTGAAAAACATTTAAAATACATAAACACTTCCATTAAATTCTTTAAATATATATAAAATAAATAACAAGAAAAATGTAGGCACAGCCATACCCTAGCAGCAATGCCTACATTTTGTTCATTACAGCTATAATTTCAATATTTCCTGATCATCAAATTATATCAAACTACACTAAATACCACTTAAAAACCAATCCCTAATCACATAACACAAATTAAAATATGTTAAAATATGTTGCAACAAAAAGTTTTTCACACAGATAGATTAAACAAAAGTGTACACTTAATAGTCTTAATGAATTTTTTCCGTCCAAACTTTCTCTTTTGCACAAAATGTACATCTGTGAAATATCCAGTACAGAGAGAAGGTATAAAATGGAGAATTCTAAGCCGTAACCCTTCACTTGCCTAATTTTGACAATTGACTTTTCCAATCTTTCAATTTCATTCTATTCATTTTCTGGAAGTGACATTGCGAAGCCTGTGCCACCAGTATAGAGAGCCAGATGAGCTTGAGCATCTGCCCCAGCTGGCTTCTTGACTAAACATTATTATCATTCCTATTCAGAGAATTGGCAATGGACTCTTCCAAATGCAAACTTAAACAAGTTCATTTATAAACAAGAGGACCATGATGGTCCTATATCACTCACCTGATTTAAAAGACCTTCTGTACTTTTACAAATTTTTTTCTCTTTATATATATAAACCCTGCCCCCTGGGGGCCATGTTTTTCAACAGAACGGAATAATTTGAATAATCTCAGTAGAGGGTCGGTTACTCAAGAACATTTGTGCCAAATTATTTTCAAATCAGGCTAGCACTTTTGATCAAGGAGAGTTTTAAAATGTTCACTATATATATATACATACAAGGAAAACATGCCCCAGCACCTGGCAGCCCTTTTTTTCAACGGATCAGAATCATTTCAACAATCTTGGTAGAGGGTCACATAAGGAACATTTGTGCCAAATTATTTTCAAATCAGGCAAGATTTTTTAAATTTTTATTATACACATAAAAGGAAAACAAGCTTCACCCCTGGCAGCTATGTTTTTCAACGCATCGATTCTGATCTGATGAAAAACATGGCCACAAGGAGGTAGGGCTCATTTCCTTATATGTATATGGAGTGAAACATCAAAACGCTTTTGTTAGATCTAGAATGTTAATTTGATGTTTCTGCACTAGTCCCCATTTCCACCAACAATACTTAGCGCTAAGTAATACTTAAATACTTAACAAGTCATTCATTATTTCACATTATCATACCTCACATAAATTTGATGTGTTAAATTCTTACAATACTTATCATGGCCAATTTCTTACTGTCTCATGCTGACAGTACTCTTTTGACCGGTCAATATGATACTGTCACATAGCATGCACATCTAAAAACGACAAGTTTGGTTTCCCAAGTCTGATGGTGACATTTTGAAAGCAAATTTCTTTCTGAACAATGATAAACTTGAGCACAAATTTTGAGTACAAAGTAAACTTTGATAGTTATGGAGCCTGATGTTATATTTGAGGTGTTACTCTCTGTATCGCGATAATGCATCAAGGGTTTATTGGATTACAATTCTTGATTTTGGGTGCACACTCACCCAATCTTCAATGTAGGCAGAATGCATTAACACCCCAAATTGCTAGATGCCAAAGGACTGAATAAGGGGGATTAAACTGGTCTTTTCCCCCCAAATATCACTCTTATCACTCCACCAAACCCTATAACACGAGACAATCACTCCACCAAACCCTATGATACAAGACAATCACTCTTTTGAGTACCAACAACTTTTTTGATTGAGAGTCAAAAAAGGATTTTAGAAGATGAAAAATACCCTTTATTTGGAGCTAGATTTGTTTCAATGAAGACAAACTTAACCCTTTCGGCGCCGAAGTCGCATTTATGCGACTTTTGTAACGCCCCTTGTATAGTTACTTTTTAATTTCCATATTTGGTCAACTTTGGTATTATGATATTATATAAAAAAAAATACATGTTAAATGGAATGTTCAATACATATTCTATGTATGGTGAAAATTTTAAGTCTTTATCTTTTCAAATCTATTAAATATAACATTATGCGACTTTTGTAACGCCCCTCGTATAGTTACTTTTTAATTTCCATATTTGGTCAACTTTGGTATTATGATTAATTATTATATAATCATTTTTTTAGAAAAAATACATGTTAAATGGAATGTTCAATACATATTCTATGTATGGTGAAAATTTTAAGTCTTTATCTTTCCAAATGAATAAAATATAACATTTTGAAATCAGTTTTAGATTTTATTTGGCGCTGAGAACAACTTTCTGCTATTTAATTGGCGCCGAAAGGGTTAATTCTTTCCACATACAGATGCTTTCTGATGTCTCTGCAGCAGATGACTCTTGAAATCATTGTGGCAAGAGGAGAGTTCAAATTTCAATTATAAAAATTTCAAATCTTTCCTTAATTTCTTCAAAGTCGTCTGCTGCAGATTTGCTGTATAGGGGGAAAGGGTTTATGAACAGTTTAGACCAAGGTCAGATTGAACCCATGGTCCAACAATTATCAAATAGAAAAAAACCCAACATGTTTACCCTTTTTCCTAACACAACACAGCAGACGACTTTTTAAAGATTGAGGTAAATGTATCAAAAATCACTGTAAATGAATTTATGATTGTTGAATAAAATTGAAAACCTTGTGGCAAAAAGAGAATTCGTTCATCAAGATTATTTTTTACTTTCGGCACAATGTTTTTAAAAGTCTGTAGATATGCCCCAAAATGTGTCTGCTTGTGAGAAAGCGTTTAAAGTGGTCTAACAGAGGATCGTCAGTGTAGTAGAACACAGAACTAGTTAAGGGACGTTTTTCACATTCTCAAATCCTTATTTAACCCTCTAGCCCTATGTTGTGGGTACTCAAAAGAATCGTCTCAAAGAGACAACTTTTTTGAGTACCCACATCATTGAGCTTGGTTGGATATTAAGAGAGATATTGTGGGGAAAAGAGCTATATGGCCCTCCAAATCTGGACCTCTGATGTAAAGTGTAGTAGAACATGTTGTGTATTTCTATCCTATCTGTCAGTCATTCTCGCAGTCTATATAACTGACAACCTCTTCATGATCATATCAATTACAGCAAAACGTAAATATCCCCTCCATAATTACTTTCTGCATTCTTCGTTGGGATTGTGCATTTTATGTCGAGAGTCTGAGAGTCAAGTGAGAACTCCCCCCTCCTTTGCTCATAAAATCTGCGGGGAAGGAAAAAATACCTTTTTTGAAGTGGGACAGACAGACATTGTATCGAGGACACACTGTATGGTATTGTTTTGGGATTTTGGGCATTGAACCCTTTACCGCATATAACATATCTGCAGCAGATAAAAACAGCACAATTAGTGTTAGTGTCTGTTAATGTATGTTCACTTATTACACAGAGTTGAAAGCATTTTGGCAAAAGGTGAAAACTGCTCATTTTGATCATTTTCTCCTTGAACACAATACTTTCAAAAGTCATCTGCTACAGATGTGTCAAAAGTCATCTGCTACAGATGTGTCTCAAGTTGTCTGCTTTAATCCTTTCCTACATACAGGCCCTTCCTGATGCCTCTACAGCAGATAAAAAGATCATTTGCATAGTGAACACTTTCTCCTTTTTCCAAAAGGTTTTCAACTTTATACAACAATTATACTTAAATTTATAGAACTCCTTCATACTTCTTCCTAGATGTATTTAAAGTTGTATTTTGCAGATATTTTGTATGTGTTAAAAAGCATTTGAAGGAAAGATGTTGCATTTATAAAAATGTTAGCATCATTTGTTTTATAATGAGTATAAAAGTTTAAAAGAAAAGGAGGGGTAGATTAACATTGCTGTAAAGTATCTTCAAAATTAAATCATTGATACCAAAGTAATGGGGCATTGGTTACTTCCTGGAAACCAAATGTTAGTTAACCCTTTCCCACATACAACGTATTTACAGCAGACACCTTTGAAAAACCTACTCAAGATATGGAAAATCTATAGAAATGAAGGTGTAATTACAGAAAAAGGGTTGAAAACATTGTGACAAATGGAGAAATTGCTTGTTTTGAGCAAATTCTCCTTTTGTCAGTGTTTTCAAAAGTTGTCTGCTGCAGATGCATCAAAATGCATCTATAGGTGGAAAAGGGTTAACCCTTCCCCATATTGAACATGGACCCTCAAAATCACAGAAAATCTCTATAAAGGGAAGTATAATTATTGAATAGAGTTTAAAACATTGTGGCACATGGAGAAATTGCTCTTTATTAACTATTTCTCCATTTTCAAAGGTCTGCTGCAGTGTCATCAGAAAGTGTCAGTATTTGCGAAATGGTTAAGAACGAAATTCATCCAAATCTTTATAATGTGTATAGATATATAGGGTCAATTTGAGACTCATCCAAATCTTAAGTGTATAGATATATAGGGTCAATTTGAGACTCATCCAAATCTTAAGTGTATAAATATATAGGGTCAATTTGAGACTCATCCAAATCTTATGTGTATAGATATATAGGGTCAATTTGAGACTCATCCAAATCTTATGTGTATAGATATATAGGGTCAATTTGAGACTCATCCAAATCTTATGTGTATAGATATATAGGGTCAATTTGAGACTCATCCAAACCATATGTGTATAGATATATAGGGTCAATTTGAGACTCATCCAAATCTTAAGTGTATAGATATATAGGGTCAATTTGAGACTCATCCAAACTGTATGTGTATAGATATATAGGGTCAATTTGAGACTCATCCAAACTGTATGTGTATAGATATATAGGGTCAATTTGAGACTCATCCAAATCTTATGTGTATAGATATATAGGGTCAATTTGAGACTCATCCAAACCGTATGTGTATAGATATATAGGGTCAATTTGAGACTCATCCAAACCGTATGTGTATAGATATATAGGGTCAATTTGAGACTCATCCAAACCGTATGTGTCTAGATATATAGGGTCAATTTGAGACTCATCCAAATCTTAAGTGTATAGATATATAGGGTCAATTTGAGACTCATCCAAACCGTATGTGTATAGATATATAGGGTCAATTTGAGACTCATCCAAACCGTGTGTGTATAGATATATAGGGTCAATTTGAGACTCATCCAAACCGTATGTGTATAGATATATAGGGTCAATTTGAGAATCATCCAAACTGTATGTGTATAGATATATAGGGTCAATTTGAGACTCATCCAAACCGTATGTGTATAGATATATAGGGTCAATTTGAGACTCATCCAAACCGTATGTGTATAGATATATAGGGTCAATTTGAGACTCATCCAAACCGTATGTGTATAGATATATAGGGTCAATTTGAGACTCATCCAAATCTTAAGTGTATAGATATATAGGGTCAATTTGAGACTCATCCAAATCTTAAGTGTATAGATATATAGGGTCAATTTGAGACTCATCCAAACCGTATGTGTATAGATATATAGGGTCAATTTGAGACTCATCCAAATCTTAAGTGTATAGATATATAGGGTCAATTTGAGACTCATCCAAACCGTATGTGTATAGATATATAGGGTCAATTTGAGACTCATCCAAATCTTAAGTGTATAGATATATAGGGTCAATTTGAGACTCATCCAAACCGTATGTGTATAGATATATAGGGTCAATTTGAGACTCATCCAAACCGTATGTGTATAGATATATAGGGTCAATTTAAGAATCATCCAAACCGTATGTGTATAGATATATAGGGTCAATTTGAGACTCATCCAAACCGTATGTGTATAGATATATAGGGTCAATTTGAGACTCATCCAAACCGTATGTGTATATATATATAGGGTCAATTTGAGACTCATCCAAACCGTATGTGTATAGATATATAGGGTCAATTTGAGACTCATCCAAACTGTATGTGTATAGGGTCAATTTGAGACGACCTTTTATGTGGTATCCTCTGATCCAGTATATGTACAGCAAAGTTACAAAGTATTTTAGTCTGATTTTAATGAGATTGAGCAATTTCCATCACAACAAGTCAAACAGAATATAAATAGTGACTCTTATCATATTTTGAGTGGTTATCAATTATATGACAATTTTAAAGTAAAAGAAAAAAGGCAATGTATACAGATAAGAATACAACTTATGAATGACATGTGAAGGATGTCACACTATCTCATTTAGAATGACATGTGAAGGATGTCACACTATCTCATTTAGAATGACATGTGAAGGGTGTCACACTATCTCATTTAGAATGACATGTGAAGGATGTCACACTATCTCATTTAGAATGACATGTGAAGGATGTCACACTACCACATTTAGAATGACATGTGAAGGATGTCACAATACTACACTTAAAATGACATGTGAAGGATGTTATACTACCACATTTAGAATGGCATGTGAATAATGTCACAATACAACATTTATAATGACATGTGAAGGATGTCACAATACCACACTTAGAATGACATGTGAAGGATGTTATACTACCACATTTAGAATGACATGTGAAGGATGTCACACTACCACATTTAGAATGACATGTGAATAATGTCACAATACCACATTTATAATGACATGTGAAGGATGTCACAATTCCACATTTAGAATGACATGTGAAGGACATAACACTTCCACATTTTGATTGACATGAGATCATATTTCAATGATGTCACATTACAAAATTAGGTAACAAATCTTCCATTGACAGATTTGGAATATTGAATCTGTTGTGTTGTATTTGCACCATACAATGTGCAGGTAAATCATAAATATATTGAATAATTTTGACAAATTGGTTACAATGAAGCTCCCCAAATCATATTAAACCCTATCCTTGCAAAATAGACTTATAATGGTTTTCCACATATAACAAATAGAATAATAATGGTTTTCCACAAATAACACATAGACTAATAATGGTTTTCCACATATAACACATAGACTAATAATGGTTTTCTACATATAACACATAGACTAATAATGGTTTTCCACATATAACACATAGACTAATAATGGTTTTCCACGTATAACACATATACTAATAATGGTTTTCCACATATAACAAATAGACTAATAATGGTTTTCTACATATAACACATAGACTAATATTGATTTTCCATATATACCAAATAGACTAATAATGATTTTCCACATATACCAAATAGACTAATAATGATTTTCCACATATACCAAATAGACTAATAATGGTTTTCCACATATACCAAATAGACTAATAATGGTTTTCCACATATACCAAATAGACTAATAATGGTTTTCCACATATAACAAATAGACTAATAATGATTTTCCACATATAACAAATAGACTAATAATGGTTTTCCACATATACCAAATAGACTAATAATGGTTTTCCACATATAACAAATAGACTAATAATGATTTTTCACATATAACAAATAGACTAATAATGGTTTTCCACATATATACCAAATAGACTAATAATGATTTTCCACATATACCTAATAGGCTAATAATGGTTATCCACATATATAACAAATAGACTAATAATGGTTATCCACATATACCAAATAGACTAATAATGGTTTTCCACATATAACAAATAGACTAATAATGATTTTCCACATATACCAAATAGACTAATAATGATTTTCCACATATACCAAATAGACTAATAATGGTTATCCACATATATACCAAATAGACTAATAATGATTTTCCACATATACCTAATAGGCTAATAATGGTTATCCACATATATAACAAATAGACTAATAATGGTTATCCACATATACCAAATAGACTAATAATGGTTTTCCACATATAACAAATAGACTAATAATGATTTTCCACATATACCAAATAGACTAATAATGATTTTCCACATATACCAAATAGACTAATAATGGTTATCCACATATATAACAAATAGACTAATAATGGTTATCCACATATATAACAAATAGACTAATAATGGTTTTCCACATATAACAAATAGACTAATAATGATTTTCCACATATACCAAATAGACTAATAATGATTTTCCACATATACCAAATAGACTAATAATGGTTATCCACATATATAACAAATAGACTAATAATGGTTATCCACATATAACAAATAGACTAATAATGGTTATCCACATAATATATAACAAAAAGACTAATAATGGTTTTCCACATATAACAAATCAGCAGCAAATGACTTGGTAGAATCTTCGCAAATATATGAAAAAAATCTGTAAATGAAAATATAATCATCAAATAAAGTTGAAAACCACGTTTACAAGAAGACATTGTCTTCACCTGCGTTCTTTGAATGATTGTTTAACCCATTCATTCATGCAGACACATTTTGACACATTTGCAGCCAACAAAAGAAATTGCTTGATTTGCAGAAGCATTTTTCATAAACATTGTTGCAAATTAATAATTTCATTCAAAGAATATTTCCACATTTTTGACGATATTATTGGTATTTGTGGGAATGGAGTACGCAATTTGAAAATTAGAATTTTTATATTTGATAAAGAGTTAAAATTATAAAAGAAGGAATTTCAAGCTTTCAGGAATTTTGCTTATAATCAAGCCTTCAAATAGTTTTTATATCAGGGCGGAAACAAGAGAAAGTTGATGCAACGCATCAATGTCGCCGGAAATCCATACTGCAGTTATGCATAACACTAACATTATAGTAGTTGAATAAACAGTTATCAACTGAGGGGCATATTGGAACATCAGGGGTGGGGTCAAGTGAAAATGTTTCATAACTTGCATTGTTTGATCAACGAAGTGAATGATAATTGAAGCCTTTAATTGTTTATGATCAATCTCCATTCCAAAGTAAGTTGACCATACACACAACCAACTAATTATTGATCATAAACAGTAATAGAAATGAGAAATCTTGCCAATCATTAGTCTTAGTATGTATACAGTGCTTTCATTAAGGAATAATTATAAGATTTGTGAATTCCACATACACTTTTCAAGATGTTTGTCAGAATGTTTGAATTTTATTATTTTTCAATAAAAACACTAAATAGACAATTTAGGATTTGCATGTAATAGCACGTCATTTTACCTTTCCTTTATTAAAGTCAACAGAGGACACCTTTGCAGCAATCTACTTTTAAAATAATGAGATAAGGGTTAAATCGCTGAAGACATGAGTTTTCTCTTTTTCTCAAAATGATATTAGCTTGGCATCCTAATTATATCATACTTTAACAAATGTTGAAATGTAGTCCAATATTTATGAATTAGACCACCTTCGAAATATAATATCAGTTAAACAGATAAATCTCAATGAAATTGTTGTATAATTTAAACTTAATTTGAGCCCTACAACATGTTAATTTATCTTAATTCTTTCCTTCCTTTTTTATAATGAAAATAACAAACTACTCATGTTTTAAAATTATATTATGATGAGCGTCCTTGTGTCAATGAAGCATAACAATATGCAGATCGGAAGCAATATGCCTTTAGGGAATTAAATGACACATTTAAAATTGTCAAGGACGAAATAATTTTGTACGAAAGACCGATTCTTTCTTATTCGCAGAGGTGTCGTTCTTGAAACTCTCTTTATAGGCAGAGAATGTTCGTTCAAAGTAATTTTTCTATTAAAACCAGTTTTATCTCGGTTTGTTCTTTTCTTCATTTGTTTCGAACCAAATAAACATTTTAAATCACCTATGATTTACTATTTGTAAGTGAGTGTAAAGAGCGGCTCTCTGCAAAGGAGATTGATCTACGCAGTTGGTATGTAAACCAAATTAGACTGTGCGACGTAAAGGTGTGTAGTTATCGCCTTTGGTTACATGTAGTATATAGTGTAAAATAAAGTATTTCAGTCTAGCTAATAGGGACTGTTTTGTCTTCGTAAATAAAACAAAAAAACATAAATGCGAGTAAAAATAAAGAAACTGAAAATACCTAAAACATCGGAATATTTATTTCATTTTAGATGTGTCATAACTTAGTGTTTTTAAACAAACACAATTGTAATATGTTCAAGACATCTAAATGTGTTTCTTTCTAATAATAATCCCCCCTCCCATGTCATTTCTGAAAACCTATTAAAAATAGAAGTTGCGGGCTTCTGCCCGGCGACTAATAAAGAAAAGGATAAAATGTTACCTCATACATTAAAGCCCACTGTAGCCATCGTAGTGCCCCCCTCCCTGTAGCCATTGTAGTGCCCCCCACCCTGTAGCCATCGTAGTGCCCCCCTCCCTGTAGCCATTGTAGTGCCCCCCCACCCTGTAGCCATTGTAGTGCTCCCCTCCCTGTAGCCATCGTAGTGCCCCCACCCTGTAGCTATCGTAGTGCCCCCCTCCCTGTAGCCATCGTAGTGCCCCCCATCCTGTAGCCATTGTAGTGCCCCCCCCCCCTGTAGCCATCGTAGTGCCCCCTCCCTGTAGCCATCGTAGTGCCCCCCTCCCTGTAGCCATCATAGTGCCCCTCACCCTGTAGCCATTGTAGTGCCCCCCTCCCTGTAGCCATCGTAGTGCCCCCCTCCCTTTAGCCATCGTATTGCCCCCCCCCCCCACCCTGTAACCGGCGTAGTGCCCCCTCCCTGTAGCCATCGTAGTGCCCCCCTCCCTGTAGCTATTGTAGTGCCCCCTCCCTGTAGCCACCATAGTGCCCCCCTCACTGTAGCCATTGTAGTGCCCCTCTCCCCGTGGCCATCGTAGTGCCCCCCTCACTGTAGCCATCGTAGTGCCCCCCTCACTGTAGCCATCGTAGTGCCCCTCTCCCTGTAGCCATCATAGTGCCCCCTCCCTGTAGCCATCGTAGTGCCCCCTCCCTGTAGCCATTGTAGTGCCCCCTCCCTGTAGCCATTGTAGTGCCCCCCTCCCTATAGCCATCGTAGTGCCCCCTCCCTGTAGCCATCGTAGTGCCCCCCTCACTGTAGCCATTGTAGTGCCCCTCTCCCTGTAGCCATTGTAGTGCCCCCCTCCCTATAGCCATCGTAGTGCCCCCTCCCTGTAGCCATCGTAGTGCCCCCCTCACTGTAGCCATTGTAGTGCCCCTCTCCCTGTAGCCATCGTAGTGCCCCCCTCACTGTAGCCATTGTAGTGCCCCCTCACTGTAGCCATCGTAGTGCCCCCCTCACTGTAGCCATTGTAGTGCCCCCCCCTCACTGTAGCCATTGTAGTGCCCCCCTCACTGTAGCCATCGTAGTGCCCCCTCACTGTAGCCATTGTAGTGGCCCCCCCTCACTGTAGCCATCGTAGTGCCCCCCTCACTGTAGCCATTGTAGTGCCCCCTCACTGTAGCCATCGTAGTGCCCCCCCCTTACTGTAGCCATTGTAGTGCCCCCCCCTCACTGTAGCCATCGTAGTGCCCCCCTCACTGTAGCCATTGTAGTGCCCCCCTCACTGTAGCCATCGTAGTGCCCCCCTCACTGTAGCCATTGTAGTGCCCCCTCACTGTAGCCATCGTAGTGCCCCCCTCACTGTAGCCATTGTAGTGCCCCCTCACTGTAGCCATCGTAGTGCCCCCCTCACTGTAGCCATTGTAGTGCCCCCTCACTGTAGCCATTGTAGTGCCCCCTCACTGTAGCCATCGTAGTGCCCCCCTCACTGTAGCCATCGTAGTGCCCCTCTCCCTGTAGCCATCGTAGTGCCCCCTCCCTGTAGCCATCATAGTGCCCCCCTCCCTGTAGCCATTGTATGATTCTTCTGTCATATCAGTATCTTGTTATAGAATCACTCAACCATGACTCTTCTGTCATATCAGTATCTTGTTATAGAATCACTCAACCATGACTCTTCTGTCATATCAGCATCGTGTTATAGAATCACTCAACCATGACTCTTCTGTCATATCAGTATCTTGTTATAGAATTACTCAACCATGACTCTTCTGTCATATCAGTATCTTGTTACAGAATCAATCAACCATGACTCTTCTGTCATATAATTATCTTGTTATAGAATCACTCAACCATGACTCTTCTGTCATATCAGTTTCTTGTTATAGAATCACTCAATCATGACTCTTCTGTCATATCAGTATCTTGTTATAGAATCACTCAACCATGATTATTCTGTCATATCAGTATCTTGTTATAGAATCACTCAACCATGACTCTTCTGTCATATCAGCATCTTGTTATAGAATCACTCAACCATGACTCTTCTGTCATATCAGTATCTTGTTATATAATCACTCAACCATGACTCTTCTGTCATATCAGTATCTTGTTATAGAATTACTCAACCATGATTCTTCTGTCATATCAGTATCTTGTTATATAATCACTCAACCATGACTATTCTGTCATATCAATATATTGTTATAGAATCACTTAACCATGACCTTTCTGTCATATCAGTATCTTGTTATATAATCACTTAACCATGACTATTCTGTCATATCAGTATCTTGTTATGGAATTACTCAACCATGATTCTTCTGTCATATCAGTATCTTGTTATATAATCATTCAACCATGACTCTTCTGTCATATCAGTATCTTGTTATAGAATCACTCAACCATGACTCTTCTGTCATATCAGTCTCTTGTTATAGAATTACTCAACCATGACTATTCTGTCATATCAGTATCTTGTTATAGAATTACTCAACCATGACTCTTCTGTCATATCAGTATCTTGTTATAGAATCACTCAACAATGACTCTTCTGTCATATCAGTATCTTGTTATAGAATTACTCAACCATGACTCTTCTGTCACATCAGTATCTTGTTATATCTATGCCATATTAATAGTGGATTGAAATATCTTAACCCTTTCCCAAATAAAACAAATATGCAGCAGACGACTTTGAAAACATCTAGACAAAATTATGAAACAACTCTATAAATGAAAGTATTATTGTTGAATACATTTCAAAGCATTGTAGCAAATGAAAAAATTGCTTGTTTTGATTAATTTCTGTGGTTGCCACAATGTTTTCAAAAGTAATCTACTACAGAGAGAGCCTCTGTATGTGAGAAAAAGATTAAATATGCAACAGGTAACGTTATCTGGCAAAAACTGGCAGCACAGACTGCTAGCTGCATCTAGTTAATGTGTGGTCTGCATGGGATCAGGTATCAAGGATTCACCCTGTGTTGTATTCTGACCTCTTCTTAACAATTGTACAGATATTCAATCCTTTCCCCCAATCTGATACCTCTGCAGCAGATGACTTTTGAAAACATTATGACAAAAGGAAAAATTCCTCATAAAAATCAATTTCTCCTTTTGCCACAAGGTTAACAATGTTTGCTACAATGTTTTCAATCCTATTCAATTATCATACTTGCATTTATAGAGATTTTCCATATATTTGCCAAGATGTTTTCAAAGTCCTCTGCTGTAGATTGATGTTTGTGGAAAAGGATTGATCTGTTCTCTGATGCAGGTGACTTGTAATGCTTGAAAATATGGTAGAAAGAAGAGGGCGATGATAGCAACAAGAGGGCGATGATAGCAACAAGAGGGTGATGGTAGAAACAAGATGGCGATGATAGCCCTGGATCGCTCAGCTAATACAAGAACCCAAATGTCAAGTATAGTTCCACTTCCAACAAGGCAAAATAACCCAACCAATGTTGTCTGTCTTTTGTCAAATTAATATAACATAAGGAAACTGATAGGTCTGTTTCAGATAAAAAGTTTTCAAAGTTTTTCCTATATCTCTCTAGGTAAAACAGGTGACCAGGGCATAATTTGAACAATCTTAGAAGAGGACCACTAGACAAAGCTACATACCAAATATCTAAGCTATAGGCCTTTTGATTTCTGATTTTCAATGGTCCCTATTAATATCTATGTAAAACAGGTGACCCCCGGGCCAATTTTGACCACAGGGGCATAATTCGAACACTTTTGGTAGAGGGCCCCTAGACAATGCTACACACCAAATATCTAAACTCTAGGCCTTTTGGTTTCAGACAAGAAGATAAATCTCTATGTAAAGCAGTTGACGCCCAGGGTGGGCCAATTTTGATCCCAGGGGTATAATTTTAACAATCTTTGTATGGACCACTAGACAACGCTACACACCAAATATCTGAGCTCTAGATTTTTTTTCAAAGTGCTTTTTTTTTTAATCCTTTTAGTTGCCATGGCAACCAGAATTCTACATGGAATTAAAATTTTAGAACAATTTTGAAAGGGCACCACCCAAGGAACATCCCTGTAAAGTTTCATTAAAATTGGGCATGTTGTTTAGGACAAGAAGCTGTTTGTAGAAAAATGTGAACAGACGGACAGGCGGTGAAAGGTGAGTGATCCCAAAAGCTCACCCGCACTTTGTGCTTCGGTCAGCTAAACAAACAGAAAAATAAGCTAATACAACCTAACAAAAAAAAATCAACTCTCGAGCCACTGATAGCTCAGGTGGAAACAACGAGGGCTAACAATCTAGGAGTCTTGAGATCGAACCCCAGCTCTATCAGGTGGAAAAGACAAGGGAAAGCAACTCAGGATTCTGAACACCAGCTAGGCCAGGTGGAAATGACAAGGGCAAACAACCCAGGAGTCACAAGGACTAACAATCCAGGAGTCACTTGTTTGAATCTCAGCTTGGCCTTATGGAAATGACAAGAGTTAACAATTCTGGTGTCACATGTTTGAATCTCAGCTTGGCCTTATGGAAATGACAAGAGTTAACAATTCTGGTGTCACATGTTTGAATCTCAGCTTGGCCTTATGGAAATGACAAGAGTTAACAATTCTGGTGTCACATGTTTGAATCTCAGCTTGGCCTTATGGAAATGACAAGGGTTAACAATACAGGAGTCACATGTTTGAATCTCAACTTGGCCAGGTGGAAATGACAAGGGTTAACAATTCTGGTGTCACATGTTTGAATCTCAGCTTGGCCTTATGGAAATGACAAGGGTTAACAATACAGGAGTCACATGTTTGAATCTCAACTTGGCCAGGTGGAAATGACAAGGGTTAGTAATACAGGAGTCACATGTTTGAATCTCAACTTGGCCTGGTGGAAATGACAAGGGCTAACACTACCGAAGTCATAAATTAGAACACCAGCTAGGCCTGGCAAAAAGTCAGGTGGAAATGACAATGGTTAACAATTAAGGAGTCACATGTTCGAACCTCAGCTTGGCCTGGTGGAAATGACAAGGGTTAACAATCCCTGAATCACATGTTGTGAGTTTGAAACCCAGCTGGTACAGGTTAAAATGATGAGGACATACAATTCAGTAGTGGTGAGTTTGAAGCCCAGTCTGACCATGTGGAAATGATAAGGGCTAACAATCCAGTAATCACTTGTTTGAACCCCGGTAATGTCATTTTACAAACACACTCAATTTCTCTGCCAATTTACTACTGTTTGCAACAAGCCATGTCAATTTATAAAGACACACATTTTGGGTCAGTTTTACTGCAGATTTGCATGAGGCAATGTCAATGTACAAAAACACACCATTTCTGGGTCATTTTTACAACTGCTTTGCAACAAGCTATGTCAATTTACAAAGATAACACAATTTGCCCGACTTGCATTATTGCAAAGATTGAAAATATATCTTCCCATGCATGCTAGAAAAGTTTTTTATTCTTCGTAAATTTTACCATTATTGGATTACTGCTGTACAGTTTGGGGTTCATGTTCTCAAAATAATATGGAAGCAAGAAATAAACTACCCATACAAATAAAATCATCAGAATCTCTAGAATACATTTAAAGACAAATGTTATCAGTATTTTCACACTCAGTAATAAGTATCATCTACATTTATGCATGTCATACATGAACTTTTTCATATATAATGTTTTCCCCTATAAGTATCCTGATAATATGTATTTCTTATGTCAGTACTTCAAAATAGAGGGCCTCATGGGAGATTAGTTATAATAACTAAATGAGTTTGTACCCTCTTTAAATAAAGTATTATTATTAATTTCTGGGTCAATTTTTACAACTGCTTTGCAACAAGCCATGTCAATTAACAAAGACACAATTTCCGGGTTATTTTAACTACAGATTTGCATGAGGCAATGTCAATGTACAAAGACACACAATTTCCGGGTCATTTTAACTACAGATTTGCATGAGGCAATGTCAATGTACAAAGGCACACAATTTCTGGGTCATTTCTACTACAGATTTGCATAAGGCAATGTCAATATACAAAAACACAATTTCTGGGTGATTTTTTTCTAAAGCTTTGCATTAGGCACTCTGCCAATTTATAAAGACACAATTTCTTGGTCATGTTCACTAAAGCTTCGCATTGGGCAATGTCAATTTACAAAGACACACTTTCTGGGTCATTTCTACTACAGATTTGCATAAGCCAATGTCAATTTACAAAGACACACTTTCTTGGTCATGTTCACTAAAGCTTTGCATTAGGCACCCTGTCAATTTACAAAGACACACTTTCTTGGTCATTTTCACTAAAGCTTCGCATTTGGGCAATGTCAATTTACAAAGACACACTTTCTTGGTAATTTTTACTAAAGCTTTGCATTAGGCAATGTCAATTTACAAAGACACAATTTCTGGGTGATTTTTACTAAAGCTTTGCATGAGGCAATGTCAATTTAAAAAGACTCACATTTTCTGGGTGATTTTTACTAAAGCTTTGCATGAGGTAATGTCAAATTACAAAGACACAATTTTCTGGGTGATTTTTACTGAAGCTTTGCATGAGGCAATGTCAATGTACAAAGACACACACTTTCTGGGTAATTTTTACTAAAGCTTTGCATGAAGCAATGTCAATTTACAAAGACACACAATTTCTGGGTAATTTATACTAAAGCTTTGCATGAGGTAATGTCAATTTACAAAGACAAACAATTTCTGGGTAATTTATACTAAAGCTTTGCAAGAGGCAATGTCAATTTACAAAGACAGACAATTTCTGGGTAATTTATACTAAAGCTTTACATGAGGCAATGTCAATTTACAAAGACAAACAATTTCTGGGTAATTTACACTAAAGCTTTGCATGAGGCAATGTCAATTTACAAAGACAAACAATTTCTGGGTAATTTATACTAAAGCTTTGCATGAGGCAATGTCAATTTACAAAGACACACAATTTCTGGATAATTTATACTAAAGCTTTGCATGAGGCAATGTCAATTTACAAAGACACAATTTCTTGGTCATTTTTATTAAAGCTTTGCATTAGGCAATGTCAATTTACAAATACACAATTTCTGGGTAATTTTTACTGCAGCTAACAATTTCTGGGTTAGTCATTATAAATACACTATTTTATTTCATCTAAGCAAACAATTCCAAGTGAATTAACCCTTTCTAACATGCAGACACGTCTGCAACAAACAGCTTTTGAAAATATTGTGGCAAAAGCTGATATTTCTCTTAATGAACAATTTCAACTTTTATCGCGATGGCTTTCTAATCTTTTCAATAATAATAATCTTTAAATTTTAGATATTTTCCATATGTTTGCCTTCATCGCGTCTGCTATATGTTTGTTGCATGCGTGAAAGGGTTCAAAAAGCTGTCGCCACAAGAGCATAGACTATGTCTGAATTACAGCAGAGAGAGAGTTACGAGAATATACTTGTGTAAATGAATTCCTATGGTACAGGCATTACAGAAAATCAAAGAGCGAAACGGTAAAAACATAAGGAAAGTTGAATGATTTATATAGAGAGAGATTGCAAACAATTGTTGTCTTTATAGTCTGATGTAATAACCGTGAAATAAAGGGAAATATTTCCTGCTTTTATACTAGAACCATTTAAACCCTTTCCCACATGTAGGTGAATTATGATGCGTCTGTATCAGATACGGCAGATACGTCAACATTCACCTGCAGCAGAGAAACTTCTGAAAGCATTGTGGCAATAGTACTTGCTTTTCCTAATAAATGAGCTATTTTTACTTTTTCCACAATGTTTTATACTTTTTCTATAAAATTATCGTTTTTTTAATAGAGATTTTATATATTTTCCTTCAGATGTATTTAAAATCGCCTGCGCCATCAGATTTGTTGTCTGTGGGCAAACTATTCCACAGATACAGACTGTTAACTTGTATCACCTCTGCAGGAGACGACATCTGAATCATTGTTGGTAATGCAGCCTTTTTCAACAAAAGTTGTGGAAATGTTACAATTTCTACCACTGTTGGAAGCAGACCACAACTAGATTGTTGTTTTTGTCACAAAAACATGTCTCCCCCATTGCAGTTTGTCAATGATTGTAATACTGAAACAGAATATTAAAATAAAACTAATATGATGTCAAAGAAGTGAAATAATTAAAATTCATTGATGAATGTGAAATGTGTTTACAAAATGATAACTAAATGTACTCAAGAGAGCCTTATGTTCAAATGGTTCAAAATATATTGAACGGACAGGAAATATAGTCATATAATCTTTGACCTAACCCTAACCCTAACCCTGACCTTGAACCAAAGTGGTTGTAACATGCACTCTTGCACATCGTCTCAGTATGGTTAACATTTGTGGCGAGTTATTTCAGATATCTTTCAAATGGTTCAAAAGTTATTGAGCAGACACAAACTATAGTCATATAACCTTTGACCTCTAATTGCAACATTGACCTTGAACCAAAGTGGTTGTAACGTGCGCTATGCACATCGTCTCAGTATGGTGAATATTTGTGGCAAGTTATTTCAAATTCCTTCAAGTGGTTCAAAAGTTATTGAGTGGACATGAAATATAGTCATGACCTTTGACCTCTAATTGCTACCTTGACCTTGAACCAAAGTGTTTGTAAAATGGACTCTGCACATTTTCTCTGTATGGTGAACTGTTGTGGCGAGTTTTTTCAAAATCTTTCAAACGGTTCAAAAGTTATTGAGCGGACATGAATTGTGACAGACAGACAGACAGACAACCAAGGCTAAAACACTAATATGGTTAAAACATTAAATAGGCTTTGAGAGACAACTATAGATGTAGTTATTGTTTGTAGTGTATACATGTGGGCTTTGAGATATTAGGCAACTATAGATGTAGTTATCGTTTGTAGTGTATACAAAAAGTGTGGGCTTTGAAATATTAGGCAACTACATGTAGTTATCGTTTGTAGTGTATGCATGTGGGCTTTGAGAGGCAACTATAGATGTAGTTATTGTTTGTAGTGTATACATGTGGGCTTTGAGAGGCAACTATAGATGTAGTTATCGTTTGTAGTGTATGCATGTGGGCTTCAAGAGGCAACTATAGATGTAGTTATTGTTTGTAGTGTATACATGTGGGCTTTGAAATATTAAGCAACTTTGAGAGGCAACTACAGATGTAGTTATTGTTTATGCCGGTCATACCAAGGACTATCTGAACATTGTTAAAAGTGGCATTAACACTTAACAATCAGCTACTTATCAGTAAAAAAGTTTGTCTGAAAGCATGAAGTGTGAACATAACATATATCTCAATCAGCATACAGTGAGACCAGCATTCCTTTATATATATGGTACGTATACAGCAACACTTTATTTGTATGATGCTTACACAGTGAGACAAGCAACACTTTATCTGTATGATGCTTACAGTGACATCAGCAACACTTTATCTGTATGATGCTTACAACAAGATCAGCAACACTTTATCTGTATGATGCTTACACAGTGAGACCAGTTACACTTTATCTGTATGATGCTTACACAGTGAGACCAGTAACACTTTATCTGTATGATGCTTACACAGTGAGACCAGTTACACTTTATCTGTATGATGCTTACACAGTGAGACCAGTAACACTTTATCTGTATGATGCTTACACAGTGAGACCAGTAACACTTTATTTGTGTGATGCTTAAACAGTGAGACCAGCAACACTTTATCAGTATGATGCTTACAACAAGACCAGCAACACTTTATCTGTATGATGCTTACACAGTCTGACCAGCAACACTTTACCTGTATGATGCTTACACAGTCTGACCGGCAACACTTTATCCGTGTGATGCTGACACAGTGTGACCAGCAACACTTTATCTGTATGATGCTTACACAGTGTGACCAGCAACACTTTATCTGTATGATGCTTACACAGTGAGACCAGCAACACTTTATCTGTATGATGCTACACAGTGAGACCAGCAACACTTTATCTGTGAGATACTTACACAGTGAGACCAGCAACACTTTATCTGTATGATGCTTACACAGTGAGACCAGCAACACTTTATCTGTATGATGCTTACACAGTGTGACCAGTAACACTTTATCTGTATGATGCTTACACAGTGTGAACAGTAACACTTTATCTGTATGATGCTTACACAGTGAGACCAGCAACACTTTATATGTATGATGCTTACACAGTGAGACCAGCAATACTTTATCTGTATGATGCTTACACAGTGAGACCAGTAACACTCTATCTGTATAATGCTTACACAGTAAGATCAGCAACACTCTATATGTATGATGCCTACACAATGAGACCAGCAACACTTTATCTGTGTGATGCTTATTGTGTGACCAGCAACACTTTATCTGTATGATGCTTACAGTGTGACCAGCAACACTTTATCTGTGTGATGCTTACACAGTGTGACCAGCAACACTTTATCTGTATGATGCTTACAGTGTGACCAGCAACACTTTATCTGTGTGATGCTTACACAGTGAGACCAGCAACACTTTATCTGTGTGATGCTTAAACAGTGAGACCAGCAACACTTTATCTGTATGATGCTTACAACAAGACTAGCAACACTTTGCCTGTATGATGCTTACACAGTGAGACCAGCAACACTTTATCTGTATGATGCTTATACAGTGAGACCAGTAACACTTTATCTGTGTGATGCTTAAACAGTGAGACCAGCAACACTTTATCTGTATGATGCTTACAACAAGACCAGCAACACTTTATCTGTATGATGTTTACACAGTGAGACCAGCAACACTTTACCTGTATAATGCTTACACAGTGAGACCAGCAACACTTTATCTGTGTGATGCTTACACAGTGAGACCAGCAACACTTTATCTGTATGATGCTTACACAGTGAGACCAGCAACACTTTATCTGTGTGATGCTTATACAGTGAGACCAGCAACATTTTATCTGTATGATGCTTACACAGTGTGACCAGCAACACTTTATCTGTATGATGCTTACACAGTGAGACCAGCAACACTTTATCTGTGTGATGCTTATACAGTGAGACCAGCAACACTTTATCTGTATGATGCTTACACAGTGTGACCAGCAACACTTTATCTGTATGATGCTTACACAGTGAGACCAGCAACACTTTATCTGTATGATGCTTATACAGTGAGACCAGCAACACTTTATCTGTATGATACTTACACAGTGAGACCAGTAACACTTTATCTGTGTGATGCTTACACAATGAGACCAGCAACACTATATCTGTATAATGTTACACAGTGAGACCAGCAACACTTTATCTGTATGATGCTTACACAGTGTGACCAGCAACACTTTATCTGTCTGATGCGTACACCGTGAGACCAGTAACACTTTATCTGTGTGATGCTTAATCAGTGAGACCAGCAACACTTTATCTGTACAATGCTTACACAGTGAGACCAGTAACACTCTATCTGTATAATGCTTACACAGTAAGATCAGCAACACTCTATATGTATGATGCCTACACAGTGAGACCAGCAACACTTTATCTGTGTGATGCTTATTGTGTGACCAGCAACACTTTATCTGTGTGATGCTTACACAGTGTGACCAGCAACACTTTATCTGTATGATGCTTACAGTGTGACCAGCAACACTTTATCTGTGTGATGCTTACACAGTGAGACCAGCAACACTTTATCTGTGTGATGCTTAAACAGTGAGACCAGCAACACTTTATCTGTATGATGCTTACAACAAGACTAGCAACACTTTGCCTGTATGATGCTTACACAGTGA
Source organism: Serripes groenlandicus (assembly GCA_031761405.1). Lineage (NCBI taxonomy): Eukaryota > Metazoa > Mollusca > Bivalvia > Cardiida > Cardiidae > Serripes > Serripes groenlandicus. The sequence goes on from JASEVX010000011.1 coordinate 1,712,024, forward strand.
GACCAGCAACACTTTATCTGTATGATGCTTATACAGTGAGACCAGTAACACTTTATCTGTGTGATGCTTAAACAGTGAGACCAGCAACACTTTATCTGTATGATGCTTACAACAAGACCAGCAACACTTTATCTGTATGATGTTTACACAGTGAGACCAGCAACACTTTACCTGTATAATGCTTACACAGTGAGACCAGCAACACTTTATCTGTGTGATGCTTACACAGTGAGACCAGCAACACTTTATCTGTATGATGCTTACACAGTGAGACCAGCAACACTTTATCTGTGTGATGCTTATACAGTGAGACCAGCAACATTTTATCTGTATGATGCTTACACAGTGTGACCAGCAACACTTTATCTGTATGATGCTTACACAGTGAGACCAGCAACACTTTATCTGTGTGATGCTTATACAGTGAGACCAGCAACACTTTATCTGTATGATGCTTACACAGTGTGACCAGCAACACTTTATCTGTATGATGCTTACACAGTGAGACCAGCAACACTTTATCTGTATGATGCTTATACAGTGAGACCAGCAACACTTTATCTGTATGATACTTACACAGTGAGACCAGTAACACTTTATCTGTGTGATGCTTACACAATGAGACCAGCATCACTATATCTGTATAATGTTACACAGTGAGACCAGCAACACTATATCTGTATAATGTTACACAGTGAGACCAGCAACACTTTATCTGTATGATGCTTACACAGTGAGACCAGCAACACTTTATCTGTATGATGCTTACACAGTGTGACCAGCAACACTTTATCTGTGTGATGCTTACACAGTGAGACCATCAACATTTTATCTGTATGATGCTTACACAGTGAGACCAGTAACACTTTATCTGTATGATGCTTACACAGTGAGACCAGCAACATTTTATCTGTGTGATGCTTACACAGTGTGACCAGCAACACTTTATCTGTGTGATGCTTACACAGTGTGACCAGCAACACTTTATCTGTATGATGCTTACACAGTGAGACCAGCAACACTTTATATGTGTGATGCTTACACAGTGTGACCAGTAACACTTTATCTGTATGATGCTTACAGTGTGACCAGCAACACTTTATCTGTGTGATGCTGACACAGTGAGACCAGTAACACTTTATAATTATGTGTGATGCTTACACAGTGTGACCAGTAACACTTTAGCTGTATGATACTTACACAGTGTGACAAGCAACACTTTTATCTGTGTGATGCTTACACAGTGAGACCAGTAACACTTTATCTGTATCATGCTTACACAGTGAGACCAGCAACACTTTATCTGTATGATGCTTACACAGTGTGACCAGCAACACTTTATCTGTATGATGCTTACACAGTGAGACCAGCAACACTTTATCTGTGTGATGCTTACACAGTGTGACCAGTAACACTTTATCTGTGTGATGCTTACACAGTGTGACCAGTAACACTTTATCTGTATGATGCTTACACAGTGAGACCAGCAACACTTTATCTGTATGATGCTTACACAGTGAGACAAGTAACACTTTATCTGTGTGTTGCTTACACAGTGTGACCAGTAACACTTTATCTGTATGATGCTTACACAGTGAGACCAGTAACACTTTTAACCATCATTCATCAAAGTGTTGTCCAATTTGTTTACAAATTGTTAAAATGGATACGAAGAATTTAAAAAAAAAGATTTCTAAAGCTTTGACTATCAAGTCCGACTGTTTTTAGTTCTTTGCAAATCCTTCGTCACCTACAAACCTATGTTGTGGGTAATAAAGGAGGGTCTCGATGATACTGTTCTATCAACCTAGGATTGAATTGAGTAATTAGAGAGATGTTGCATGATGAAGACCAGTTAATGATACAGTTGTTTTAAATCACATTTGAAGATATTGTAGAATTAGTAATATGGGTCATGTCAAATGTAAACCGCCCTTCGGGACTTGGGAAACAACGTAAATCCAGACAAGTCCGTGTCTGAATACAGTCTGATCAGGCTTTCCTTTCTTTGCTATATTGTCATAAAAGCACTGAATAGTTTCTTGAAAATAAAAGTGACAATCTAATTGCAAAATCTTCAAAGGTATGTTCCCACATGACATAACTTGTATTTTTCAATTTTTACCACTATGTTTCAAGCTCAATATAGAAATTATGTTTCACTTGTTTCCCGAATTCTCTTTACCCGTTCTCACAAACGAACGCTTTCTGATGCCTCGACTGCAGACGACTTTCAAACATTGTTGCAAATTGATCAAGAGGCCCAAGAGGGCCAGTATTGCTCCACTGCCATTAGGCAAAAATTACATCTCCGAAAAGCTCCGCCCTCTGGTGGCCATGGTTTTTTTTACCAATCACCATGGCTTGAAGGAATCTCGTAGGAACATTTCTTCAAATTATTTGAAAATCGGCCAAATAGTTTGGGAGAAGAAGATTTTAAAAGTTTTCTCTAAAGCCAATATAAGGCTAACATTCAACATGGCTTAAAGGAATCTGATAGAGGGTCACCCAAGGAACATTTCTACAAAGTTATTTGAAAGTCGGCCTGACATTTTCGGAGGAGAAGATTTTTTAAGTTTTCACAATAGCCATATAAGGAAAATAGCCCGAGGAATAATTCTAATTTTTTTTTTGAAAATCAGCCTGACACTTTCGAAGAAGATCTTTTATTTTTTTTACTATAGCCATAAATGTTTTTTGACCAATCGACATAGCTTGAAGGAATCTGATAGAGGGTCACCCAAGGAACATTTCTACAAAATCATTTGAAAATCGGCCAGACAGTTCTGGAGGAGAAGAATTTTAAAGTTTTTTCTTTTGGTTGCCATGGAAACTAGAATTTTGCATGGATCCAAAAAAATTTAAGGAATTTAGGAGAAGACATTGAGAGGATGCTTTCTGTGAAGTTTCTGCCTAATTGGTCAAGTGGTTAGGGAGGAGAAGTTGTTTGAAGCAAATATTGACGCACGCACTCACAGCGGACAATTCGTTATGACATAAGCTCGACTTGCTCACAATGAACAATTTCTCCTCAATTCAATATTTATTCTTTCATTGACAAAATGTTTTTCATATTTTTGCCTCTATTGTTTTCGAAGTAATATGCTGCAGATTTGTAGTATGTGGGAAAGGGTTAAAGCAGTGTACTCTGGAAATATCAAATGAGCTCAATTCGTTTTTGCTGAAAAAGGAGAGTCCATTAATATGAATGTTGTAAGGGATTTTGGTCAATGTTATAATGAGAAATTGCCACAATGCTTTAAAAACTCTATTTAGTTGTAAGGCTTTCATGATAGAAATTGTCCATTATGTTTGTTAGTAAGTCGCTAGCAGTTTGTTTTGTGTGGGACAGATTTAATGGACTCATGCCTAGTTGTTGTACTAAGTCATCTGCTGCAGTTTTATACAAATATGGGTCATTATATGAAAAGGTTACATGAGAATCATTCTGTAAGTTGGAAAGGGTTAAGAGTCATGAAAATGCCATAAATTGGTGCAATGCTGGCCTTTAGTGGGACTTGACGTTCAGACAAGTGTCATTCTCCAAGATTATTCTTCCATTTTCCACCATTGGAGATAATTCCCCCCATTTTGTTGCAACATTTAACATGCACGTTAATTTGGAGTCTCGTGCACGGCAGCACAAAGCAACACTCCCTAGGGGATTTGAATTCCGTAATCCTTGAAAATTGGTTTTAAATTTGGCAACTTTCGGCAGAATTTAAACCAATTTAGAAGCCAGTCAGGTAATTACTTGACGACAAGTTCGTAGCGTTTCCAATCGGAATGTCAGTTAAAATCGTTCAGATTATCAGTTTTGGGCACCTATGTCATTGATTATACAAAAATGATAAAGGAAAAGTTAAGGTTCCAATTAAAGCGTAATTTACTTAAGACCTGGAGAGATCAAATGGAATTTAATTTGTGAAATAAAATGGTGGCAAAGCTGCAGACATGTAGACAGAATGTAAGAGATTATATCAGAACCCATTAATCACATATCATTTTCCATCCTTATCTTAACCCTTTCCCACAAACATAACCTTTCTGAAATATCTGTAGCTTTTTGAAAATATTTTGAGATAAGGTGCAATTTCACCTTTTGTCACAATGTTTTCAACTTGATTCAATAATTGTTCTTTACTTTAGAGAGTTTCCATTTATTTAAATAAATGTGGTCAAAATTGTCTGCTGTACATATTTTGTTGTAATTGGACAATTATTCTTGCCCTTATACAATAAATCTTGAATCCTATACCAACAATATTTCTACATTTTCATTTTTTGTACTAAAATTTCTTCTAATATCTTCACCATTTCCTACACGTAAACCCATGCAGACTGTCTTCACAATTTCCTACACCTATACACCTAATCTGTGTAGACTTTTTTGACACAACTGACTTCTGAAAACACTGCTGCAAAAGGAGAAATTGTTCATGATGAACAATTTCTCCGGAGGCCACAATGTTTTCAACTCTATTCTGTTAACATACTTCGATTTATCAGAGATATTGTTATAGAGATTTTTTCATAATTTTGTGAGTCGTCTGCTAATTTGTTTTATGTAGGAAAGGTGAAGAGTTCCATAAATAAATATATTTATTTATTGGTTTTTTCTTCATCTTTATATTCATCTTTATATTCAGATGCGCTGCGAAATGTTTTGTTTTATATCAATTACTGCACAGAATATATATAGAATAAATAACAAAATGTGTTTTATATATTACAAGCCTTATTTCTGAATGAAATGGAGCAAAAAAACAACCTAAAAACATTATCTATAAATTTACAATAAATTGTTTTGACACTTTCAATAATTTCAAAATAAATCTATTCAATAGCCTTTCATAGGAACTGGCCTCTATCTTGTTAAGAGTAGTCATATATAACCAACTGGCCTCTATCTTGTTAAGAGTAGTCATATATAACCAACTGGCCTCTATCTTGTTAAGAGTAGTTATATATAACAACTGGCCTCTATCTTGTTAAGAGTAGTCATATATAACCAACTGGCCTCTATCTTGTTAAGAGTAGTCATATATAACCAACTGGCCTCTATCTTGTTAAGAGTAGTCATATATAACAACTGGCCTCTATCTTGTTAAGAGTAGTCATATATAACCAACTGGCCTCTATCTTGTTAAGAGTAGTCATATATAACCAACTGGCCTCTATCTTGTTAAGAGTAGTCATATATAACAACTGGCCTCTATCTTGTTAAGAGTAGTCATATATAACAACTGGCCTCTATCTTGTTAAGAGTAGTCATATATAACCAACTGGCCTCTATCTTGTTAAGAGTAGTCATATATAACCAACTGGCCTCTATCTTGTTAAGAGTAGTCATATATAACCAACTGGCCTCTATCGTATCATAGCAATTTTGACAATTTCAAGGGCCATAATTATTCAAGTCCTGCATGGGGGATCTTGCTGGATTGCGAAAGGAACCAAATGGAAAGACATTAATTTGAAAACATTTAAGAAAAGGGGAGTTGTAGTTAAACTTGTGGATATTTCTCGATAATATAAGTTCAAATGAGATGATAGACTAGGTATATTCAGAGACAATCTAGCAAAGAAAGGATTAAATTTACAAGTATCACCCTTTCCCACATACAACAAACCTGTAGATGAATTTGATTACATCTAGGCAAAAATATTTAAACAACAGGGCAATGAAGGCCCTGGATCGCTCACCTGAGTTATGTAATGTGATTTTTTCATGCCAAAATCTCATTTTGCGGAAAGCTAATAGAAGAGGTCCTAAAAGGACAAGTTTAGCTCCGCTGGCACAGAGAGAAAAAACCCTTACACTATGTTGTTTGCCAAGAAATGTATTCAATATACTTAACTTTACCACTTTAATACACATAAATCCACTTTGGTCCAGTGGAAAGAAGTGTTTCTTTTCACAGATTTTTTTTTAAAACAAATGAAAAATAATGGGTTCATCTTTGTTTCTATGTTAATTGAACGAAAGGGCAGCGGTACACATATGAACATCTTTGTTTCTATGTTAATTGAACGAAAGGGCTGGTACATATATAGACATAGTTTGACATATCTACAGCAGATGGCTTTCTACTTCACCTCCTTCAGATACGTCTGCATGTTTGAAAGAATTGTTTTTATCTACTTCCATAATAAATGCCATTGGTGACTTTAAATATAATTGGTGAATTAAAAATAATTTGATATGATCAGGCAGGTTCTTGGCATTTTTTATTTTATAACAGGTTGGTGTTGAAAATTTCTCCAAACTAAAGTAATCAAGTTAGATTGTCTTTAACCCTTTCCCACATTCAACAAATATACAGCAGACAACTTTGAAATTGTCTATTCTAAAACATGGAAAATCTGTGCAATGGAATGTTTTATAGTTGAAAAGAGTTAATGAGCAATTTCTCATTTTCAAAAGCAGCCTGCTGCAGATGATACATCAAACATACATCTGCAGGTAGGATAAGGTTTAATAAACAATTTTTTTTGACAAAAAAAAAAAATGGTAAAAACACAGATTGAACTGAGAGGGCTCTTAAGATTGATGAACCCAAACGTCTGGGCAGAACAAGAGAAAAGAAGCCATTGGTCTTATGGGATGTCCTTTTCTAATCTGTCTTTCCAAATAGGGGCAGAATTACAACTGCCCCTAACTTTAAGCGACCAACACTTTATTTTATATGAGCCACATCTGGCTATTTTGGGCTCTTACTGCATCTTTGTAATCGATGTGATCATAATAACTCTTTCCCACCTGCAGAGGCATTTTGACGCAATAGCAGCAGAGGATGACTTGAAAACATTGTGGCTAGAAGTGAAATTGCTCATGATGATCTTTTATGGAGATTTTTCAGGTTTTTGGCACTATGTTTTCAATGTCGTCTGCTGTATATATGTTGTATGTGGGGAAGGGTTAAGGGGTATTACCATATTTGCCCAGATGTCTTCAGTCGTCCTGCAGAACATGTTCATAGACTGCAATACCTGAACACTGTATGATACTGTGTAATACCTGAACACTGTATGATACTGTGTAATACCTGAACACTGTATGATACTGTACAATACCTGAACACTGTATGCTATTGTACAATACTTGAACACTGAATGATATTGTGCAATACCTGAACACTGTATGAGACTGTACACTACCTGAACACTGTATGATACTGTACAATACCTGAACACTGTATGATACTGTACAATACTTGAACACTGTATGATACTGTACAATACTTGAACACTGTATGATACTGTACAATACTTGAACACTGTATGATACTGTACAATACCTGAACACTGTATGATACTGTACAATACCTGAACACTGTATGATACTGTACAATACCTGAACACTGTATGATATTGTACACTACCTGAACACTGTATGATATTGTGCAATACCTGAACACTGTATGATACTGTACAATACCTGAACACTGTATGAGACTGTACACTACCTGAACACTGTATGATATTGTGCAATACCTGAACACTGTATGATATTGTGCAATACCTGAACACTATGATACTGTGTAATACCTGAACACTGTATGATACTGTACAATACCTGAACACTGAATGATATTGTGCAATACCTGAACACTGTATGATATTGTACACTACCTGAACACTGTATGATATTGTGCAATACCTGAACACTGTATGATATTGTGCAATACCTGAACACTGTATGATACTGTACAATACCTGAACACTGTATGATATTGTGCAATACCTGAACACTGTATGATATTGTGCAATACCTGAACACTATGATACTGTGTAATACCTGAACACTGTATGATACTGTACAATACCTGAACACTGTATGATACTGTACAATACTTGAACACTGTATGATATTGTACACTACCTGAACACTGTATGATATTGTGCAATATCTGAACACTGTATGATACTGTACAATACTTGAACACTGTATGATACTGTACAATACCTGAACACTGTATGATACTGTACAATACTTGAACACTGTATGATATTGTACACTACCTGAACACTGTATGATATTGTGCAATATCTGAACACTGTATGATACTGTACAATACCTGAACACTGTATGATACTATACAATACTTGAACACTGTATGATACTGTACAATACCTGAACACTGTATGATATTGTGCAATATCTGAACACTGTATGATACTGTACAATACATGAACACTGTATGATACTATACAATACTTGAACACTGTATGAGACTGTACAATACCTGAACACTGTATGATAGTGTACAATACCTGAACACTGTATGAGACTGTACACTACCTGAACACTGTATGATACTGTACAATACCTGAACACTGTATGATACTGTACAATACCTGAACACTGTATGAGACTGTACACTACCTGAACACTGCATGATACTGTACAATACCTGAACACTGTATGATACTGTACACTACCTGAACACTGTATGATACTGTACACTACCTGAACACTGTATGATACTGTACAATACCTGAACACTGCATGATACTGTACACTACCTGAACACTGCATGATACTGTACAATACCTGAACACTGCATGATACTGTACAATACCTGAACACTGTATGAGACCAATGTAGAACTAAAATATTTCAGGTAAACAGGAAACCCATATTGACTTAGAATCGAACACACTTTTTAAATACAACAACAACCTAGGTTTTGGTCGTCCAATAAAGAATTCAGGACTTGAACAAATACTTAGGCCTCTGGGCTCATGGTACAATGAACAACTAAAATAAACTTAATTCTGACATGGGGAAAGGGCTCTTAAAAGTGCCAACATTCATCTCAAAATATTTGTTATATTACATAAAAAACTTGAGTGTTATATTACAACAAAGACTTGAGTGTTACATTACAACAAAGACTTGAGTTTTACATTACAACAAAGACTTGAGTGTTATGTTACAACAAATACTTGAGTGTTACGTTACAACAAATACTTGAGTGTTACATTACAACAAAGATGTGAGTGTTACATTACAACAAATACTTGAGTTTTACATTACAACAAAGACTTGAGTGTTATGTTACAACAAAGACTTGAGTGTTACGTTACAACAAATACTTGAGTGTTACATTACAACAAAGACTTGATTGTTACATTACAACAAAGACTTGAGTGTTACATTACAACAAAGACTTGGGTGTTACATTACAACAAAGACTTGATTGTTACATTACAACAAAGACTTGATTAAAACAAAGACTTGAGTGTTACATTACAACAAAGACTTGATTGTTACATTACAACAAAGACTTGATTGTTACATTACAACAAAGACTTGAGTGTTACATTACAACAAAGACTTGAGTGTTACATTACAACAAAGACTTGAGTGTTACATTACAACAAAGACTTGATTGTTACATTACAACAAAGACTTGATTGTTACATTACAACAAAGACTTGAGTGTTACATTACAACAAAGACTTGAGTGTTACATTACAACAAAGACTTGAGTGTTACATTACAACAAAGACTTGAGTGTTACATTACAACAAAGACTTGAGTGTTACATTACAAAAAAGACTTGAGTGTTACATTACAACAAAGACTTGAGTGTTACATTACAACAAACACTTGAGTGTTACATTACAACAAAGACTTGAGTGTTATATTACAACACAGACTTGAGTGTTATAACAAAGACTTGAGTGTTACAACACAGACTTGAGTGTTATATTACAACAAAGACTTGAGTGTTATATTAAAACAAAGACTTGAGGTAATCTCTTATATTCATTCATTAAACCCTTTCCCACATACAACAAATCTTCATCATATGACCCTGAAAGCAGCTGGACAAAAATAGGGAAATTTCCTCAAAATGGCAATATGATTTTTGAATATAGTTCTGCTGCAGATGGTTCAAATTATATCTGTATGAGGGAAATGGTAAATGCATAGATTAATTGGAATGTAAAATTATATCAAAATGAAGAAATACAATATTTATTAAAGTTACATCAAAGAAAATGCTATGTTTTGGCTTTTCTTTGGATTGTTTAAAAGCAGACCATTGTAAATATATCATATCAGGTAAATGGATTGTTACAACAAATCTACAACTTTAAAAGCATCAAGACAAATCTATGAAAAATACTATTCCTCCTTTGGTGATAGTGTTTTCAAAAGTCTTCTGCTGCAGATGTGGGAAAGGGTTAAGAACATTGACCTTAGGTTATGAGCATGAAACTACTCAAACCATGCTCATGACTATATATTTGTCATTGTCACAATACAAACATCACCTCCACTTAATGTCACAACTGTCAAAACTGCAACATAGACATCAGACATGTCACATAGCATGGCAACTTAAATAGGCATATAAAGTTACAAGTGCACAAGTGTACAAGTGTGTTTGCTTTGTGATGTTTGTATGGTGCTTAATGTTGCTTTCAACTTGTGTTCTGTTCTATCATAGTGTTTCCAGGGTTACCAGTATTACTGGTCCATTAATTCATTATATCATAGTGTTTCCAGGGTTACCAGTATTACTGGTCCATTAATTCATTATATCATAGTGTTTCCAGGGTTACCAGTATTACTGGTCCATTAATTAATTATATCATAGCATTTCAAGGGTAAGTTACCACTATTACTGGTCAATTAATTCATTCTATCATAGCATTTCCAGGGTAAGTTACCACTATATCTGGTTCATTAATTCATCATATCATAGCATTTCAAGGGTAAGTTACCCCTATATCTGGTCCATTAATTCATTCTATCATAGCATTTCAAGGGTAAGTTACCACTATATCTGGTTCATTAATTCATTCTATCATAGCATTTCAAGGGTAAGTTACCACTATATCTGGTCCATTAATCCACTATATCATAGCATTTCAAGGGTAAGTTACCACTATATCTGGTTCATTAATTCATTATATCATATCATTTCAAGGGTAAGTTACCACTATATCTGGTTCATTAATTCATTCTATCATAGTATTTCAAGGGTAAGTTACCACTATATCTGGTCCATTAATTCATTCTATCATAGCATTTCAAGGGTAAGTTACCACTATATCTGGTTCATTAATTCTTTATATTATAGCATTTCAAGGGTAAGTTACCACTATATCTGGTCCATTAATCCACTATATCATAGCATTTCAAGGGTAAGTTACCACTATATCTGGTTCATTAATTCATTATATCATAGCATTTCAAGGGTAAGTTACGACTATATCTGGTTCATTAATTCATTATATCATAGTATTTCAAGGGTAAGTTACCACTATATCTGGTCCATTAATTCATTATATCATAGCATTTCAAGGGTAAGTTACCACTATATCTGGTCCATTAATTCATTAATTCATTATATCATAGCATTTCAAGGGTAAGTTACCACTATATCTGGTCCATTAATTCATTATATCATAGCATTTCAAGGGTAAGTTACCACTATATCTGGTCCATTAATTCATTATATCATAGCACTTCAAGGGTAAGTTACCACTATATCTGGTCCATTAATTCATTATATCATAGCATTTCAAGGGTAAGTTACCACTATTACTGGTCCATTAATCCACTATATCATAGTATTTCAAGGGTAAGTTACCATTATATCTGGTCCATTAATTCATTATATCGTAGCATTTCAAGGGTAAGTTACCACTATATCTGGTTCATTAATTCATTATATCATAGCATTTCAAGGGTAAGTTACCACTATATCTGGTCCATTAATTAATTATATCATAGCATTTCAAGGGTAAGTTACCACTATATCTGGTCCATTAATTCATTATATCATAGCATTTCAAGGGTACATTACCACTATATCTGGTTCATTAATTCATTATATCATAGCATTTCAAGGGTAAGTTACCACTATATCATAGCATTTCGAGGGTAAGTTACCACCATTACTGGTCCATCATTTCTGAATGAAATGGAGCAAAAAATACCTACACCAATTTAAAAAACATTATCTATAAATTTACAATAAATTGTTTTGATACTTTCAATAATTTCAAAATAACTCTATTCAATAGTGTTTCATAGGAACTGGCCTCTATCTTGTTAAGAGTAGTCATATATAACCAGCTGGCCTCTATCTTGTTAAGAGTAGTCATATATAACCAGCTGGCCTCTATATTGTTAAGAGTAGTCATATATAACCAGCTGGCCTCTATATTGTTAAGAGTAGTCATATATAACCAACTGGCCTCTATCTTGTTAAGAGTAGTCATATATAACCAACTGGCCTCTATCTTGTTAAGAGTAGTCATATATAACCAACTGGCCTCTATCTTGTTAAGAGTAGTCATATATAACCAACTGGCCTCTATCTTGTTAAGAGTAGTCATATATAACCAACTGGCCTCTATCTTGTTAAGAGTAGTCATATATAACCAACTGGCCTCTATCTTGTTAAGAGTAGTCATATATAACCAACTGGCCTCTATCTTGTTAAGAGTAGTCATATATAACCAACTGGCCTCTATCTTGTTAAGAGTAGTCATATATAACCAACTGGCCTCTATCTTGTTAAGAGTAGTCATATATAACCAACTGGTCTCTATCTTGTTAAGAGTAGTCATATATAACCAACTGGCCTCTATCTTGTTAAGAGTAGTCATATATAACCAACTGGCCTCTATCTTGTTAAGAGTAGTCATATATAACCAGCTGGCCTCTATCTTGTTAAGAGTAGTCATATATAACCAACTGGCCTCTATCTTGTTAAGAGTAGTCATATATAACCAACTGGCCTCTATCTTGTTAAGAGTAGTTATATATAACCAACATTGTATTAAAACTGCAGCAGATAACTTGTGAAAACATTGTGGTAAAACTGCAGCAGATAACTTGTGAGAACATAGTCTTAAAACTGCAGCAGATAACTTGTGAGAACATTGTGGTAAAACTGCAGCAGATAACTTGTGAGAACATAGTGTTAAAACTGCAGCAGATAACTTGTGAGAACATAGTCTTAAAACTGCAGCAGATAACTTGTGAGAACATTGTGGTAAAACTGCATCAGATAACTTGTGAGAACATAGTGATAAAACTACAGCAGATAACTTGAGAGAACATTGTGTTGTAAAATGAGAAATGGCTCATGATGACACAAAGCTTTCAATTTTGTCAACATTATATTTTCAATTACAGAGACATTGTACATGTTCTTCCTCCCCATTTCGCTTTAGCATTCGTAACTGGTTTTTTTCAAATATATTTAACCCTTTCCCACTTACTGACGTCTCTATTGCACATAACTTTTAAATCATTAATATTTTCCCACTTACTAGCGCCTCTATTGCACATAACTTTTAAATCATTAATATTTTCCCACTTACTTGTGCTTCTATTGCACATAACTTTTAAATCATTAATATTTTCCCACTTACTAGCGCCTCTATTGCACATAACTTTTAAATCATTAATATTTTCCCACTTACTGACGCCTCTATTGCATATAACTTTTAAATCATTAATATTTTCCCACTTACTTGTGCTTCTATTGCACATAACTTTTAAATCATTAATATTTTCCCACTTACTAGCGCCTCTATTGCACATAACTTTTAAATCATTAATATTTTCCAACTTACTGGCGCCTCTATTGCACATAACTTTTAAATCATTAATATTTTCCCACTTACTAGCGCCTCTATTGCACATAACTTTTAAATCATTAATATTTTCCCACTTACTAGCGCCTCTATTGCACATAACTTTTAAATCATTAATATTTTCCCACTTACTAGCGCCTCTATTGCACATAACTTTTAAATCATTAATATTTTCCCACTTACTAGCGCCTCTATTGCACATAACTTTTAAATCATTAATATTTTCCCACTTACTAGCGCAACTATTGCACATAACTTTTTAATCATTAACATTTTCCCACTTACTGGCGTCTCTATTGCCCATAACTTTTAAATCATTGATATTTCCCCCCTTACTGGCGCCTCTATTGCACATACTTACTGGCACATAACTATTGAACCCCTTACTGGCGCCTCTATTGCACATAACTTTTAAATCATTAATATTTTCCAACTTACTGGCGCCTCTATTGCACACAACTTTTAAATCATTAATATTTTTCCACTTACTGGTGCCTCTATTGCACATAACTTTTGAGTCATTAATATTTAACCCCTTACTTGTGCCTCTATTGCACATAACTTTTGAATCATTAATATTTTCCAACTTACTGGCGCCTCTATTGCACATAACTTTTAAATCATTAATATTTTTCCACTTACTAGCGCCTCTATTGCACATAAGTTTTGAATCATTAATATTTAACCCCTTACTGACACCTCTATTGCACATAACTTTTAAATCGTTAATATTTTCCCACTTACTAGCGCCTCTATTGCACATAACTTTTAAATCATTAATATTTTCCCACTTACTGACGCCTCTATTGCACATAACTTTTAAATCATTAATATTTTCCCACTTACTTGAGCTTCTATTGCACATAACTTTTAAATCATTAATATTTTCCCACTTACTAGCGCCTCTATTGCACATAACTTTTAAATCATTAATATTTTCCCACTTACTAGCGCCTCTATTGCACATAACTTTTAAATCATTAATATTTTCCCACTTACTAGCGCCTCTATTGCACATAACTTTTAAATCATTAATATTTTCCCACTTACTAGCGCAACTATTGCACATAACTTTTTAATCATTAACATTTTCCCACTTACTGGCGTCTCTATTGCCCATAACTTTTAAATCATTGATATTTCCCCCCTTACTGGCGCCTCTATTGCACATACTTACTGGCACATAACTATTGAACCCCTTACTGGCGCCTCTATTGCACATAACTTTTGAATCATTAATATTTTCCAACTTACTGGCGCCTCTATTGCACACAACTTTTAAATCATTAATATTTTTCCACTTACTGGTGCCTCTATTGCACATAACTTTTGAGTCATTAATATTTAATCCCTTACTTGTGCCTCTATTGCACATAACTTTTGAATCATTAATATTTTCCAACTTACTGGCGCCTCTATTGCACATAACTTTTAAATCATTAATATTTTTCCACTTACTAGCGCCTCTATTGCACATAAGTTTTGAATCATTAATATTTAACCCCTTACTGACACCTCTATTGCACATAACTTTTAAATCATTAATATTTTCCCACTTACTAGCGCCTCTATTGCACATAACTTTTAAATCATTAATATTTTCCCACTTACTGACGCCTCTATTGCACATAACTTTTAAATCATTAATATTTTCCCACTTACTTGTGCTTCTATTGCACATAACTTTTAAATCATTAATATTTTCCCACTTACTAGCGCCTCTATTGCACATAACTTTTAAATCATTAATATTTTCCCACTTACTAGCGCCTCTATTGCACATAACTTTTAAATCATTAATATTTTCCCACTTACTGACGCCTCTATTGCATATAACTTTTAAATCATTAATATTTTCCCACTTACTTGTGCTTCTATTGCACATAACTTTTAAATAATTAATATTTTCCCACTTACTAGCGCCTCTATTGCACATAACTTTTAAATCATTAATATTTTCCCACTTACTAGCGCCTCTATTGCACATAACTTTTAAATCATTAATATTTTCCCACTTACTAGCGCCTCTATTGCACATAACTTTTAAATCATTAATATTTTCCCACTTACTGACGCCTCTATTGCACATAACTTTTAAATCATTAATATTTTCCCACTTACTGGCGCCTCTATTGCACATAACTTTTAAATCATTAATATTTTCCCACTTACTAGCGCCTCTATTGCACATAACTTTTAAATCATTAATATTTTCCCACTTACTTGTGCTTCTATTGCACATAACTTTTAAATCATTAATATTTTCCCACTTACTAGCGCCTCTATTGCACACAACTTTTAAATCATTAATATTTCCCCACTTACTAGCGCCTCTATTGCACATAACTTTTAAATCATTAATATTTTCCCACTTACTTGTGCTTCTATTGCACATAACTTTTAAATCATTAATATTTTCCCACTTACTAGCGCCTCTATTGCACATAACTTTTAAATCATTAATATTTTCCCACTTACTAGCGCCTCTATTGCACATAACTTTTAAATCATTAATAATTTCCCACTTACTAGCGCAACTATTGCACATAACTTTTTAATCATTAACATTTTCCCACTTACTGGCGTCTCTATTGCCCATAACTTTTAAATCATTAATATTTTCCCACTTACTAGCGCCTCTATTGCACATAACTTTTAAATCATTAATATTTTCCCACTTACTAGCGCAACTATTGCACATAACTTTTTAATCATTAACATTTTCCCACTTACTGGCGTCTCTATTGCCCATAACTTTTAAATCATTGATATTTCCCCCCTTACTGGCGCCTCTATTGCACATACTTACTGGCACATAACTATTGAACCCCTTACTGGCACCTCTATTGCACATAACTTTTGAATCATTAATATTTTCCAACTTACTGGCGCCTCTATTGCACACAACTTTTAAATCATTAATATTTTTCCACTTACTGGTGCCTCTATTGCACATAACTTTTGAGTCATTAATATTTAACCCCTTACTTGTGCCTCTATTGCACATAACTTTTGAATCATTAATATTTTCCAACTTACTGGCGCCTCTATTGCACATAACTTTTAAATCATTAATATTTTTCCACTTACTGGTGCCTCTATTGCACATAAGTTTTGAATCATTAATATTTAACCCCTTACTGACACCTCAATTGCACATAACTTTTAAATCATTAATATTTTTCCACTTGCAGATGCTTTTGCAGCCACAGACCACTTCTGAAACAAGACATGGAAATTCCATGAAACCAGGTTTTCTATAATCAAAGCTAGTAATTCAAGTAACAGGGAATATTTCTATTGATGAATAATCATAATTACTTTGTCAACTAAATATATCACAATTTTATCTAACAAATATCAGTTCAATACAGTCAATCGTGTGTTGATGGCCTCATGTATTAAGAACATATAATAGATAACAGATATTAAGCAACCTTTTGTTGTAAGCAGCCACAGGATCCTGATAATCAGTGATCTGCCTTAACCCTTTACTTGATAGTAACGCATAATTATGCCTTTGCAAACACATTGTCTTAGAAGCTATAGATAAAATATTTATATGCAACACATTGTTTTAATATAATGCATATCTATGCTATATTCTTTTAAATTGCCAAGTTATTTAATATGGAGCATATTTGCGCGAAGTTATTTGAAAATATCTATATGCATGGTAAAGTTATGGTCTGAACAAAAAGAGTTAAAGTATAATATATTTTCTGTCACTGTGACCTTGACCTGGAAGCTAAACACATAAATTGTGCATATGACACAGCGTCTTGATATGGTGTATATCTGTTCCAAACTATTTGAAAATATCTCTATAGATGAAAAAGTTATTGTCCGGACAAGAAAAGTTCAACTGATGTCTATTTGTTGTCACTGTGACCTTGACCTTGAAGCTACAGACAAAAGTTTTGCATGTGACACATCATATTGATATAGTTCAATTAAAGTCTATTTCTTATCACTGTGACCTTGACCTTGAATCTACAGATTTTATTTTTGCATTTGGTACATCGTCTTGATATGGTGCATGTTTGTGCCAAGTTATTTGAAAATATCTCTATGCATGGTCCGGACAAGGAAAGTTGACGCCCGCCCGCCTACTTCGCCAAACTAATAACCAGATTTTTCCTTTGGAAAACCTGGTTAAAAATTCTGACAAAAGAACAAATTACTCAAAAATATTTTGTTTTCCTTTTGCTTCAATGGTTTTTATATTTTTTCAGTAACTGTTACATATTTTTTACTAAGTGTTTAAAGGATTAAAAATGAACAATTAAAGGCTTTGATAATGAGCAGTTAGATACGGTCAGAAACGTAGGAGGAGTTGCGTTCACAAGAAATGGACGTACGGACTCATAGGAGAGTACTTGTGGGGTTATTTCGTTTGATGTTTTTTTGTGGGGTGCACCCCACAAGTATGCAATTCATTCCGTAATTAACCCCCTTTTACGGAATGAATAACATTAATATGCAAATGAGATACCTGTTATAAAAAATAAAAAAAACCTATCTAAGTGTCTTTATAAGGGTGGTGGGTGTGCTTTAGGAAAAACACGCACCCCACAAGTATAAGGGTGGTGGGTGTGCTTTAGGAAAAACACGCACCCACAAGTATAAGGGTGGTGGGTGTGCTTTAGGAAAAACACGCACCCACAAGTATAAGGGTGGTGGGTGTGCTTTAGGAAAAACACGCACCCACAAGTATAAGGGTGGTGGGTGTGCTTTAGGAAAAACACGCACCCACAAGTATAAGGGTGGTGGGTGGACTTTAGGAAAAACACGCACCCACAAGTATAAGGGTGGTGGGTGGACTTTAGGAAAAACACGCACCCACAAGTATAAGGGTGGTGGGTGGACTTTAGGAAAAACACGCACCCACAAGTATAAGGGTGGTGGGTGTGCTTTAGGAAAAACACGCACCCACAAGTATAAGGGTGGTGGGTGTGCTTTAGGAAAAACACGCACCCACAAGTATAAGGGTGGTGGGTGTGCTTTAGGAAAAACACGCACCCACAAGTATAAGGGTGGTGGGTGTGCTTTAGGAAAAACACGCACCCACAAGTATAAGGGTGGTGGGTGGACTTTAGGAAAAACACGCACCCACAAGTATAAGGGTGGTGGGTGTGCTTTAGGAAAAACACACACCCACAAGTATAAGGGTGGTGGGTGTGCTTTAGGAAAAACACGCACCCACAAGTATAAGGGTGGTGGGTGGACTTTAGGAAAAACACGCACCCACAAGTATAAGGGTGGTGGGTGGACTTTAGGAAAAACACGCACCCACAAGTATAAGGGTGGTGGGTGTGCTTTAGGAAAAACACGCACCCACAAGTATAAGGGTGGTGGGTGGACTTTAGGAAAAACACGCACCCACAAGTATAAGGGTGGTGGGTGGACTTTAGGAAAAACACGCACCCCATAAGTACTCTCAGACGGAGAAGATGACGCCAATATACGACCGCCTCCGGCGGCGTATAAAAACATAGGTGCTTAAATATTAAAATATATTAAGGTTTATTGCCTCTAGTTATAACTTAAGTGTGACACAAGCTTTAGAAGGAGAAGGGGAGTCTATTCTCCTTCCAGTTTAGCAGAAGTATGATAGCAAAAACGGGTGTATATAAACAAAAATACGAAGTAATTAAAAAAGAAAGAAACAGATTTATGATCAAGATTGGGCATTATGAAAGTTCACATGTATAGTCAACATATGCCAAAAAGTATTAAGTCTGTTTTGTTTGTTATAATGCCACTTTAATCGTTTTGAACATGCCAGTAGAAAACTGAAAAATAAACAAAAGAAAAGGGTCAAGTCAGTTCCCCAAAAGCAAAGAGCGAAAACCAGTTGGTATGAATCGTTCATCTTGAACGAAACATGAAAAACCGGGTACGAATCCAATGAATTTTAGAATCGGATGAAATCGTGAAAACAGCGAAGTATTTATAACGGAAGGAAGCAGAGATAACTTAATTACTCTATGGGAACCGATGACACCTTGTCGTCTATTAAATAAAAATGACCAAAATCGCCAACCGATGACATGCTGCATTTACAAATAATAGAACGGGTCACGTTATGGCTATGCCTATTGCATAGTTTTGTTAACATTGTTTTTACAGTTTCTAGAATTATACTGTAATATGTGGTAATTAAAATGAATCATCATCGACTTTTTAAAGATTACCCATTTTTTTAAAAATCTCAATATTGTAAATAGGCAAAAACATCGCCAGAAACTTTTTTCTGAGCTTTGATGAATCGGGTCGTAAACCAAACTATAAAAAAAGGGTAGCCTAAGAAGTTAGGGGAAAGTAATGGGTATTTAATAACTTTCCCCTGTGTCTAAAGTTTTGTAATAACGGTAGAAGACATACGTATTTTGTATCTTGCTGTTTCTTAAATTATTTTATACAACTTATTTATTCATAAAGGTTTTTTTTTTCAAACATATAACAGAGTTTTTCTTAACAATAATAATGTTGGTTGCTCCCTTTTCGATTACGTCACCCCATGGTACAAAATTAAAACCTATCCCATACTGACGCCGCGCTTCCCCGCGGCGTCAATGATTTCATTTTTAGATATTTTCCATATCTTTGCCTCTTTGTTTTCATGGGTAGCAGAAACTTTGCATGACTAAAGAGACTCTGTTAAGGCTACAATTTATTGTTTTTTTCTGATTTGGTATTTGTAGAATTTGACGAAATAACTGAATTCGGGAGAAATTAGGTTTACAATCTCACAGGTGTAAACACTGTAGGAAAAGAGAAATTACTCATATTCTACTTTTCCAGCAATGCATTCAAAAGTACTATGTTGCAAATGTGTCAAGTAAACAGTTGACCCTCTCTGGACACACTGCAGCAAGTAAACAGTTGGCCCTCTCTGGACACACTGCAGCAAGTAAACAGTTGGCCCTCTCTGGACACACTGCAGCAAGTAAACAGTTGACCCTCTCTGGACACACTGCAGCAAGTAAACAGTTGGCCCTCTCTGGACACACTGCGGCATACAACACCCTCTCTGGACACACTGCAGCAAGTAAACAGTTGACCCTCTCTGGACACACTGCAGCAAGTAAACAGTTGACCCTCTCTGGACACACTGCAGCAAGTAAACAGTTGACCCTCTCTGGACACAATGCAGCAAGTAAACAGTTGACCCTCTCTGGACACACTGCAGCAAGTAAACAGTTGACCCTCTCTGGACACACTGCAGCAAGTAAACAGTTGGCCCTCTCTGCACACACTGTAGCAGACAACACCCTCTCTGGACACACTGAAGCAAGTAAACAGTTGACCCTCTCTGGACACAATTGCAGCAAGTAAACAGTTGACCCTCTCTGGACACACTGCAGCAAGTAAACAGTTGACCATCTCTGGACACACTGCAGCAAGTAAACAGTTGACCATCTCTGGACACACTGCAGCAGACAACACCCTCTCTGGACACACTGCAGCAAGTAAACAGTTGACCATCTCTGGACACACTGCAGCAGACAGCACTCTCTCTGGACACACTGCAGCAAGTAAACAGTTGATCCTCTCTGGACACACTGCAGCAGACAACACCCTCTCTGGACATACTGCAGCAAGTCAACAGTTGGGCCTCTCTGGACACACTGCAGCAGACAACACCCTCTGTGGACATACTGCAGCAAGTCAACAGTTGAACCTCTCTGGACACACTGCAGCAGACAACACCCTCTCTGGACACACTGCAGCAAGTCAACAGTTGGCCCTCTCTGGACACACTGCAGCAGACAACACCCTCTCTGGACATACTGCAGCAAGCCAACAGTTGGCCCTCTCTGGACACACTGCAGCAGACAACACCATCTCTGGCTGCAGCATGTAAACAGTTGGCCCTCTCTGGACACACTGTAGCAGACAACACCCTCTCTGGACACACTGAAGCAAGTAAACAGTTGACCCTCTCTGGACACAATTGCAGCAAGTAAACAGTTGACCCTCTCTGGACACACTGCAGCAAGTAAACAGTTGACCATCTCTGGACACACTGCAGCAGACAACACCCTCTCTGGACACACTGCAGCAAGTAAACAGTTGACCATCTCTGGACACACTGCAGCAGACAGCACCCTCTCTGGACACACTGCAGCAAGTAAACAGTTGACCATCTCTGGGAACACTGCAGCAGACAGCACCCTCTCTGGACACACTGCAGCAGACAGCACCCTCTCTGGACACACTGCAGCAAGTAAACAGTTGATCCTCTCTGGACACACTGCAGCAGACAACACCCTCTCTGGACATACTGCAGCAAGTCAACAGTTGGCCCTCTCTGGACACACTGCAGCAGACAACACCCTATGTGGACATACTGCAGCAAGTCAACAGTTGAACCTCTCTGGACACACTGCAGCAGACAACACCCTATCTGGACACACTGCAGCAGACAACTTTTAAAACATGGTGACTCATGATGATTCTCCTTTTGTCACAATGTTTACAACTTAATTTAATTATCATACTTTCATTTACAGAGGTATTCCACATTTTTGCAGGGAAGTTTTTAATGTTGTCTGCTGCTGATATATTGCATGTGGGGAAGGGTTAATGCTCTTTACTTATCTCATTCGAGAATGCGGGTGTTTTTGTCTGTGCCCGAGAATGTGGGTGTTTTTGTCTGTGCCACAGCACAACATGTAAAGTCCATCAAACAGGGTCAATCGTTACTTAGAAAGGTCCCCTTGGGTCAACATTGCAGTGAGCAAACAAATTAGTTGATAACAAAATATTGTAGGTTTAAATATTACACACTAAGCATGACTAGACTTGTTTCTCATTTTCCCGCACACAGTCAAACCTGTGCTAAAGACCACATTTGTTTAGCAGTTCCTTGTCCATAGCAACCAAACTTTTAATTTTCCAATTACTCGGTCTGCATAAACGACCCTGTTAACAAAGGCCAGATTTTTCTCTTCCCATGGGTGGTGTCTTTAAACACATGGTGGACTATACATGAAATCTGCAGCATATGATTTTGAAAATGACTAGACAAAAATATGGAAATTCTTTATAAAGAGAGTAGAATTATTGAAAAGATTTGAAAACATTGTGGCAAAAGAATAAATTGCTCATTATCAACAATTTATCCTTTTGACAAAATGTTATCAAACGTTATCTGCTGCAAAGGCGTCTACCTATGGGAAAGGAACAATCATAGGCTGAACTAAAAGACACCATTTTAACTGGACTGTTTTCTCATTGGTCAATTTAGTCTTTCTACATTAAATTCAAGCATACTGCATAAATAATATATTTAATTCTGTATTTAACTTTTTCCCACATATAGATATTTTATGACGCCTCTGCAGCAGATGACGTTTGAAAATATTTTGGCAAAAGGAGAAATTGCTCATGATGAGCAATTACTCCTATTGTCAGAATGTTTTTTTATTTTTTATTAAAAAATATATAATTTCATCTACAGAGAATGTTTGTATCTTAAGATTTTAAAGTTGTCTGCTGCAAATTTGTTGTGTGTGGGAATGGGGTTAAAGCACCTGAGAGTAACCAATTTGCTATTTCGGGAAACAAGTCCATATGATTAGTTTTAACTTATTTTATATAATTATTAAGATATCTGAATATTAAGATAAATATGTTGATTTCAGCAGTCAGCAGTATAGTGCCTGGTCAGACAACTTGTTTGGCTCTATGACTGGGGATCAAACCCGGATCACCCGATCCCAAATATCCTCGATGAATTACCACTCTGCCAGGACTGAGAAGATTTTGAGAAGAGAACTAAAATGTTGCAATCTGGAATTGGCACATTTCAATTTGTTAATTTTTCAAAAACGTTGCAGTAACATTCCTGTAAGGCCTCCATGTAGTTTAACCCTTGCCAAGGGCCACAACTCTGGACCGCCATGTAGTTTAACCCTTGCAAAGGGCCACAACTCTGGACCGCCATGTAGTTTAACCCTTGCCAAGGGCCACAACTCTGGACTGCCATGTACTTTAACCCCTGCCAAGGGCCTCAACTCTGGACCTCCATGTAGTTTAATCCATGCCAAGTGTCACAACTCTGAACCCTCCATGTAGTGTAATCCATGCCAAGGGCCTCAACTCTGGGCCTCCATGTAGTTTAACCCTTGCCAAGGGCCACAACTCTGGACCTCCATGTAGTTAAACCCCTGCCAAGGGCCACAACTCTGGACCTCCGTGTAGTTTAACCCTTGCCAAGTGCCACAACTCTGGACCGCCATGTAGTTTAACCCTTGCCAAGGGCCTCAACTCTGGGCCTCCATGTAGTTTAACCCTTGCCAAGTGCCACAACTCTGGACCTCCATGTAGTTTAACCCTTGCCAAGGGCAACAACTCTGGACCTCCATGTAGTTTAACCCTTGCCAAGGGCCACAACTCTGGACCGCCATGTAGTTTAACCCTTGCCAAGGGCCACAACTCTGGACCGCCATGTAGTTTAACCCTTGCCAAGGGTCTCAACTCTGGACCTCCATGTAGTTTAATCCATGCAAATTATCACAACTCTGGACCCTCCATGTAGTTTAATCCATGACAAGTGTCACAACTCTGGGCCTCCATGTAGTTTAACCCCTGCCAAGTGTCACAACTCTTGGCCTCCATGTAGTTAAACCTCTGCCAAGGGCCACAACCCTGGGCCTCCATGTAGTTTTAACCCTTCCAAGTGTCACAACTCTGGGCCTCCATGTAGTTTAACCCCTCCCAAGTGTCACAACTCTGGGCCTCCATGTAGTTTAACCCCTGCCAAGTGTCACAACTCTAGGCCTCCATGTAGTTTAATCCATGCCAAGGGACACAACCCTGGGCATCCATGTAGTTTGACCCCTGCCAAGGGCCTGGCTCTGGGCATTCATGTAGTTTAACCCTTGCCAAGGGCCTCAACTCTGGGCCTCCATGTAGTTTAACCCCTGCCAAATGCCACAACTCTGGGCCTCAATGTAGTTTAACCCCCTCTAAGTGTCACAACTCTGGGCATCAATGTAGTTTAACCCCTTCTAAGTGTCACAACTCTGGGCCTCCATGTAGTTTAACCCCTTCCAAGTGTCACAACTCTGGACCTCCATGTAGTTTTACCCTTGCCAAGTGTCACAACTCTGGGCCTCCATGTAGTTTTACCCCTTCCAAGTGTCACAACTCTGGGCCTCAATGTAGTTTTACCCTTGCCAAGTGTCACAACTCTGGGCCTCCATGTAGTTTTACCCCTTCCAAGTGTCACAACTCTGGGCCTCAATGTAGTTTAACCCCTGCTAAGTGTCACAACTCTGGGCCTCCATGTAGTTTAATCACTGTCAAGGGCCATAACTCTGATTAAAATATGTCATTCATAACCAATTTCAATAACATCATACTCCTTCATGCCAAAATCATTGTTATAACAAATGAGCAAAACCAGCAAGATACAATGTTATTTTGAAAGTCCAATGATGCTAACTCTGCTTAAAATTAATGAATTAGAACAAAAGTGAAAGGTAGTTTGTAACATATAATATAAAATTCCACCAAAATCCGTTGATGATTGTCCTTGGATTGGAAAATCTCATAGATAGCATGTCATTTCACTTTGGCTGTATTTACAGTTTTAAACCTTTCCCAAATACACCAAAGCTGCAGTAGATGATTAAAATATCTATCAAAAGATATGGAAACTTTCTAAAATTAATGAACAATTATTGAACAAAGATGATCAGCAACTTCCCCTTTTGCCACAATGTTTTCAAACTGCGTCTGCATTAGAGGCGATAAAAAGGGTATGTATTTGAGAAAGGGTTAAAGTTTTAGACACAAAATGAGCTGCATTTAACATGAAAGTTCTATTGCCTTATTCTAATTTAACCATTTAACAATGAAAGTTCTATTGCCTTATTCTAATTTAACAATTTAACAATGAAAGTCCTATTGCCTTATTCTAATTTAACAATTCAACAATAAAAGTCCTATTGCCTTATTCTAATTTAACAATTTAACAATGAAAGTCCTATTGCCTTATTCTAATTTAACAATTTAACAATAAAAGTCCTATTGCCTTATTCTAATTTAACAATTTAACAATGAAAGTCCTATTGCCTTATTCTAATTTAACAATTTAACAATGAAAGTCCTATTGCCTTATTCTAATTTAACAATTTAACAATGAAAGTCCTATTGCCTTATTCTAATTTAACAATTTAACAATGAAAGTCCTATTGCCTTATTCTAATTTAACAATTTAACAATGAAAGTCCTATTGCCTTATTCTAATTTAACAATTTAACAATGAAAGTCCTATTGCCTTATTCTAATTTAACAATTTAACAATGAAAGTCCTATTGCCTTATTCTAATTTAACAATTTAACAATGAAAGTCCTATTGCCTTATTCTAATTTAACAATTTAACAATGAAAGTCCTATTGCCTTATTCTAATTTAACAATTTAACAATGAAAGTCCTATTGCCTTATTCTAATTTAACAATTTAACAATGAAAGTCCTATTGCCTTATTCTAATTTAACAATTTAACAATGAAAGTCCTATTGCCTTATTCTAATTTAACAATTTAACAATGAAAGTCCTATTGCCTTATTCTAATTTAACAATTTAACAATGAAAGTCCTATTGCCTTATTCTAATTTAACAATTTAACAATGAAAGTCCTATTGCCTTATTCTAATTTAACAATTTAACAATGAAAGTCCTATTGCCTTATTCTAATTTAACAATTCAACAATAAAAGTCCTATTGCCTTATTCTAATTTAACAATTTAACAATGAAAGTCCTATTGCCTTATTCTAATTTAACAATTTAACAATAAAAGTCCTATTGCCTTATTCTAATTTAACAATTTAACATGAAAGTCCTATTGCCTTATTCTAATTTAACAATTTAACAATGAAAGTCCTATTGCCTTATTCTAATTTAACAATTTAACAATGAAAGTCCTATTGCCTTATTCTAATTTAACAATTTAACAATGAAAGTCCTATTGCCTTATTCTAATTTAACAATTTAACATGAAAGTCCTATTGCCTTATTCTAATTTAACAATTTAACAATGAAAGTCCTATTGCCTTATTCTAATTTAACAATTTAACAATGAAAATCCTATTGCCTTATTCTAATTTAACCATTTATCATGAAAGTCCTATTGCCTTATTATAATTTAACAATTTAACAATGAAAGTCCTATTGCCTTATTCTAATTTAACAATTTAACAATGAAAGTCCTATTGCCTTATTCTAATTTAACTATTTAACAATGAAAGTCCTATTGCCTTATTCTAATTTAACCATTTAACAATGAAAGTCTTATTGCCTTATTATAATTTAATCATTTAACAATGAAAGTCCTATTGCCTTATTACAATTTAACCATTTAACAATGAAAGTCCTATTGCCTTATTATAATTTAACCATTTAACAATGAAAGTCCTATTGCCTTATTATAATTTAACCATTTAACAATGAAAGTCCTATTGCCTTATTATAATTTAACCATTTAACAATGAAAGTCCCATTGCCTTATTATAATTTAACCCTTTCACACATAATTGACACATCTGGAGCCGATAACTTTAGAAATCTTTGTAGAAAAAGAAGAACTTGGGCAAAATGAATTTTTTTTCCTTTTACCACAATGTTTTCGTCTCTTTATACAACAATTATATTCTCATTTTTAGAGTCATCACATATTTTTGTCTTGAAAATGTCTAAGTCACCTTTAGTGTGTGGGTAAAGAACAACAATTTCCATTTGTTCCCAAATAGAATTGCCCTATGAGGAAGATTTATCAAAAAGAGGTGAAAAGATGTCATCCAATAATGCCTTCATACTTCAGAGAAATAAACCATTCATCTTGATGTTACCAAGTACCGACAGGAAACAGGGATATTAAACACTGAAATTTGAACTCATGCCCTAAAATCGAGGACTATTTCAGATCAATCAGGGAATTAAATCATCGGGAAGTATAACCCCTATCGTCACCAAGGTTCCCTGTGCAATCTACACACAAATCCATCATTTGTCATCGACACTGGTTCCTGCGGGACACAGCACGTAATGTTTGTTGCACTACCTCATCAAGGCACATGCAAAATGCGATTTAAACTTTAACTTAATATGAGCTTCACTCTATGGAGAGATAGAAGTTCGTGCTAATCACAACCTAATCATTTATCAGGAGATCTTGTGATAAAACTAGTTTTAAAATGAAGAACATTTTTTCCGTATTTTTTTTCCTTCTGTCTTTGCAGTGTAAATAGTGCTTGCTATTACGTCAAGATACACAACCAAGCCTAGTATTGGTTTATTTACCCAGGAATCATGAATAAGTGAACTGTTGCCTTTAATAGTATTGAAACAATGTCCAAAACCATATAAAACTACAATAAAATAAGAAAAGACAAAAAATTGTAATATTAGATTTGGACTTTTATGTAAAATGATTATTTATAGAGATGATTCTTTTTTTAAAAAAACCTTTACATCCAAATTGTATATAAAGTATAGATAATTTATATAAATGTAAGCAGTCTAAAGTACATATATATATACTTGAGGCCTCCGGAAAACTGAAAAATTGCCTGTCTGGACTGATTTTTAACTCACCGAATCTCACTAACATCTACACTATATGTCACTTTGTAAACATGGTACACATTGTCTTATGTATACAAAACAATGTTTACCGACATACAGAGCAGTAAATAAAAAAATAAGAAAAGATTTTGACAAATGTAGTAGCCATTGATCAATCAGAATAAAAAATTTACATAACTTGATATAAATTTTTCATATTTTTGCAAAAATATTTCAAAATTTGCCGCACAAAAATTGTTGTGGAAAATGGCTAGGCAGCTGTTCACACCACATCATGTACAATATATACAGATCTTTGTTGATAACAGTCCATTTTGTGTACAACAGATGCATATTATTGTCAGCACAATCCGCTTTGTGCACTTTCGGCAACTTAATAATTTTGCAACTTTTCTGGCATTCTCACACCTTAGTTATCCACACAACAATCTTTCCACACAAGTGGCTGCTTATCAACACTGACTGTTAGCCCACTAGTCAACACTGACTGTCAACACTGACTGTTAGCCCACTAGTAAACACTGACTGTCAACACTGACTGTTAGCCCACTAGTCAACACTGACTGTTAGCCCACTAGTCAACACTGACTGTTAGCCCACTAGTCAACACTGACTGTTAGCCCACTAGTCAACACTGACTGTTAGCCCACTAGTCAACACTGACTGTTAGCCCTAGTCAACACTGACTGTTAGCCCACTAGTCAACACTGACTGTTAGCCCACTAGTCAACACTGACTGTTAGTAGAAGAGGAATGACACTTGTCCCGTTGTCCGAACGTTCAAAGAATGTTGGAGTTATAACTTGCAATGCCTGGATTGTCAGTGTTGCTACAGGGATTTGGTGTACCTGAAATTGTCTGTCAATTCCCCCAAGTTTTCAGGAGGTTTGAAAGGAGGATATAAATCACCTGAAAACATGACAGTAAGTGAAAGCATGAAGAAAGATGACTGAGAAGTGATCGTTATCTGTCTCATTCCAACGACTAGAGATTCAAATCCAATCATACCAGGTACAGTTATACCTGTAACCTAAGACCACCTTTATACAGCAGTTACCTGTCTATAGCAACCAAATTTGTTATTCCCCAATTACTCATTGTCTGCATAAATGACCTTGTAATGAAGACCACCTGTGAACAAAGACCATATTGTTCTCTTTCCAAGGGTGGTCTTTAAACACAGGTTGGACTGTACACGCTTTGAAAGTGGTATGTTTTACATATTTTCTGCATGCTTATCTCTGCAGACAGAACTGGTTAACAATTTCCTACAATTACAGAAAATCTGTAGAAGACGACATTAAAACGTCTGGTTTAAAATGGGGGAAATCTCTCCTTATTGAATAGAGTAGAAACCATTGTGGCAAAATCAGAACTGGCTTATTATAAACAATTTCTTCTTTTGTCACAATGTTTTCAAAAGTTGTCTGCTGCGGATGCATCAAAATGCATCTGTTGGCGAAAAAAGGATTATTCCTTTTGCCATAGCAACTTGAACAAAACTTCATCAGGAGGTTAAAATGTGGATACATTCTATGAATGAAAGTATAATATTACAATCAATGAAAAACTAGTTGATAACACTGCAACAAAGGGAGAAATTCTCCTTATGCCACATTGTTTTCAAAAACTCATCTGATGCAGATATGCCCGAGTGCGTCTACATGTGGGATAACATTAGGATGTCAAAGAAGAGGCCCAAGAGGAATAAAATCACTCCACTGCCATTAAGCAAAATAAAAGTCACTATAGCGGTATAATGCAAAACAGAACAGCTCCCTGGCATACATGTATTTCGACCAATCAATTTGGCTGGAAGGAATCTTGTAGAGGGTCACCAATGGAAAATTGTTTTAAAATTATTTGAAAATTAGCCAGATACTTGCGGAGGAGAATTTTTTTAAGTTTTCACTGTGGCCATATAAGGCATTATATATAATTTAGACATGGCCACGGATGACCAACTATTCGTGACCTATGCAAACAGTTGGGATCGTGATGAGTTCCACCAAAACAAGGGGACTGATCTTATATTCAAACTGTTTGGCGCTCAGATTCTATGTCAGCAAAAAGTTGGAAGAAAAAGTGTTGAAGATGACAAAGTAAAAGATCAAACTTTCTACAAAGGAAGTAGGAAAATGTCTGATCCTCAGAACCCTTCCCTACATACAGACACTTTTTGATACCTCCACAGCAGATAACCTTTAACAAGAGGGCCATGATGGCCCTGGATCACTCACCTTAATTATACAATGTACTGCAATGCAAAACACATCAAGACAATTATTCTGAATGCAACCTCCACAGTGTTAACAAGATTTTCCTTCATTTGGCCTAGTGATCTATATCTTTTTACCTGATATGACCCATATTCCAACATGGACTAGATATCATCAAGACAACATTCTGACAAATTTTCAACTTGCTCAAAGTAAAAATGCGGCCTCCGGAGTTTGAACAATATTTTCCTTTATTGACCTTGTTTCTGAACCAATATGACCCATATCCGAAATTGACCTAGATACAATTCAGACAAACATTCTGACTTTCAAGCTGCTGAAGCAAAAAATGCAGCATCCAAAGTGCTAACAAGATTTTCCTTCAATTTGGCCTAGTGATCTATATCTTTTTACCTTATATGACCCATATTCCAACATGGACTTGGCTTAGATATCATTTAGATAAACATTCTCATTAAATGTCAAGTTGCTGCAGCAAAAAATGCGTCTTCTACAGAGTTAACAAGATGTTCCTTCAATTCGGCCTAGTGACCTAGTTTCTGACCCAATATGACCCATATTCGAACTTGACCTAGATATTTTTAAGACAAACATTCTGACAAAGTTTCAAACTGCTCAAGCAAAAATTGCGGCCTCTGGAGTGTTAACAAGATTTGCCTTCAATTTGACCTAGTGACCTATTTTTTGACCCGACATGACCCATGTTCAAACTTGACCTACATATCATCAAGACAAACATTCTGATAAAGTTTCAACATGCTCAAGTTGAAAATGTGGCCTCCAGAGTGTTAACAAGATTTCGCTTCAATTTGACCTAGTGACCTCGTTTTTAACCTCATATGGCCCAGTTTCAAACTTGTTTAAGATTTGATGGAGATGAATGTTCTGATACACTTTCATGAATATTGGATGCAAAATGTAGCCTGTAGAGTGTTAACAAGCTGAAATGTTGACGACGCACGCCGGCCGGACGCCGGACAAAATGTGATCACAATAGCTCATCTTGCACTTTGTGCATAGGTGAGCTAAAAACACTGTGGCAGAAGGAAATAATGCTTATAATGTTAAGGATCAAACAATTAGGATTTAAGAACATGAAATATGCCCTCATCTAGAGCTATTTATTAATAGATTATTTGATAGGATTATTCCAGAGTTCTCTGCTTTGAAAAATTCATTTGAAGTATATATTTGGTGGAAAAATAAAAAAAAACATTACAGGAATATGAGGATTTTGCTTGTTTGTAGTAATGATTTCAAATGTTTGGTTCACAATGTTTTCAAAAGTGGTATACAGAGCTCTAGATAAAGGGTGTTTTGCATGTTCTAAAATCCTTATTCGACCCTCTAACCCTATGTTGTGGGTACTAAAAAGAATCCAGCCAGTGAGATGATTCTTTTGAGTACCCACAACATAAGGTTTGTTTTAATAACAAGAGAGAAATTGTTGGAAAAAGAGCTGAATCCCCCTCCTTATCTGGACCTCTGTGTAAAAGGGAAGGGCAGAGTTGTCCTGATAACAAAGCAACAGATTTCTGTAAAATCAAGAAAGACACTATAAGTCAGCAATATTAACATTAATGGAGAGGAACAGTCCCATGGCTAATCATCAGACGTCCCGACATATTGCAACCATTCTGTAACAGCTGCATTTGATGAAATCTAGACGTTTAACAAATGTGCAATTCCTGCACATGTGACATTCTCCTTGACACATCCATAGATACGGAAAATAACACAATAGCTTTTATCATCAGATATTTGGTCTGAATGGTGTTTCATGCCACTTTCAACAGTTTTTCAAGTTATGTCTTAATATTTCTAGTTATATCACAATATTTCT